>JARYZH020000360.1:0-284901 GCA_030021035.2 Notholithocarpus densiflorus
TAAACTTAAGGGAGAAATTCAAAACGAAAAGAATTCTGTTAAGATGGAAGAGACTGGGCTTAGTCAAGTATTGAGGTTCCTAGGGTGGATTATGGCTAGAGAATTTATCTAAAATATGATTGAGTAGACAACCACTGAATGTGTAATGGGTTTAGTTTAACTACTTCCATTTAGATGGTCAATCAAATTAGAACATTGGGGTTAAGATGAGTGAGGAAAAGTATAAAAATATGGGTTTAATGCCATCTAAAAGTGATGCCTCAATTTCCTTTATGTTATTATTATTTTTCAGAAGTGCCTCCATTACCTTTATCTTTAGCTCAAAGTAACACTAAAAAGGAGAGTTCCTTCAATCTAAAAGTACAGATAAAAAGAGGTAAAGTTATGACATTAATATTTTTTGTTGTAAATTTAGGAGATGGCAGACCATGAATGCATTCTCCATTATACAAGAAAAGAGGCTGCTAATGGGTGGCTAGATCTACTTGCCTCAGCAAGCACGTGCGATCAATGATCAGTGACGAGAAGCTTGATACAGGGGAAGAGTGTATAAGTTAAAGGAAAAGTTTATAGGAAGAAAGCAAAGAAGTGATAAGGGGGATCATTACTCTTCTCCCCCCCCCCCCCCCCTTCCCCCCTTTGATTGGTAAGAACGCAACAGATGGGTCTTGAACTCAAAACCTAATCCTCCACCTAAAACTTGTAAGAGCACGAGGTGCCAGTTGAGTTGACTAAAGAAGAAACTTATGCACACATGTTGAAGCTTTCCTACCAAAGGATATTTAACTAGTAATTTAATTCAATCCACTAGCTATCAAAAAACTAATAATCCCTAGAGCTAAATAGTTTTTGGACAGTCTGATAAAGAGCCTGATCTTCAGAAAAGCTCTAATAATTTAGAATTGATTTTAGCAACTAAAATGAGTCATTTAGTTTTTCCAATTAGGAACAAGCACATATACCAATCACCTTTTTAGTTCCCATCTAACACTATTAAATTTGGAAAAACTATTAACTATAAGCGCATAGCACAAACATCCTCCAAAATAACAAACTGAAGAAGATTTTCAATGCAATATAGAATATTATTGTTCTTTCCTTAACTAATACTTGGTGAAAACCTTAAACTAAAAAATAAATAAATAAATAAAAATAGGGTTTACATTGTTATGATTTCAAAATTCGATTTGAAATATGAAACTATAATTTTTAGTTTGTAATTGTTCTAGACTTTAGGATTCAATTTAAAGTTTTTAAAATTGTAAGGTATAATTTCATTCAACCTTAAAATATAGTGTTTAATATGTAATCAACTTTTTTAAAAATTATAATCCTAGAAAGAAAAATGTTGGTAACACTCCCGCACATTAAAAAAAAAAAAAAAAAAAAAAAAAAAAAAAAAAAAACCTGCACATGAATGTTTTGGGAATAGAATAGATACAATCAACCCGTTCTTCTTGGCTATTTCTCTTCCAAAATTTGAAGAGTAATTTAATTAGCAAATGATCCATATTTGATATTTTTAATTCCCGTGACTTTTTCTTTTTTGAAGTAGAAGCACATATTTCCCATGATTATAATTTTTATTTTTAATTTTAAGGGCTTACGAGAATATAAAGTTCTTCCACCACCGGAGATATTCTAAGTTCTTTTATTAGGGAAAGCGGTAAGGAAGAAAAATTGGAAATCGTAGAGGAAAGAATTTGCTACCAGACAATTCTGATTTGTTAGGACGAACTACAAAACTTACATGCCCATTCACTACCCTTAAAATTTATAATTGAAGGGTATGAACAAATCCACAAAATTTAATATATAAAAAAAAAAAAAATGCACACTCGAATATTATAGGAGTCTTCGTTGCATTCTTCAGCTTCCTCTTCAGTAATTGTCTCCAATGCAGGAAAAATAGGAAGCTTATTGTGAGAAATGAGAAGGGCAGGTGCAACCTCAATCCAAGAACTCAAGAATCTGACACCCTTTGCCGTTTTAGTAAGAGAACCCAAAAAATATTTAAACCACGCCAAGGAACAGAGAGTGGAGACCCTGGTTATGAAGATTCAGATCGACCCAGACTTATGGAACTCACATAATCGTTTGTGTAGGATCTCCATTCTAATCCGTGCCAACTAGGCAACTACCAAGCGAGCAATCCTTAATAGTTGAGATAGCTTGGCAGTATTAGGCATGTCCTGTTGGGTTCATTGATTGTGCTTGCGTTTAGCTTAATAGATCCTATAAATGTACACATCAATCAAATCTGTTCCAATTGTCAATGTTGGGAAAACCCAGCAAGATTTATATGATATTGGTATTGATGGTAGACTAATAGTTCATAAATTCTTGTTTTTTTGGTGGGCTTGAATGGATTTTTAATCACTTGAAACATTATTGGATTTCAATTGATGTAGTAACAATTAAGGTTCTTCTTTGATCGTTTCTTGTCCATGATTGAAGATAAATTTAATTAGCAAATGGTCCATATTTCCGTGATTGTAATCCTCTATTTGTTTATGTTAAAGATATTACTTATAAGACAAAAATTGGAATTGAATAGGAAGACATAGGTAGTACAAAGACAATTCACATAGAAATAAATTAGTATTTATTTTTCAATAAAATAAATATTACTACATATTTTAATAATCTAATCGTTGAATTGCATGTCTTTTATGCTTTTAATACACATGTCAAATTTTGTGTTAATCGAATATTATTTATTATATGATCTATGAGCTTATATTATATGCATAATTTTAAATTACAAAATTTTGCAATTTAAATAATTTATTGATGATATAGCTATTGATCTTTAATTTTCTAAAATTTTTGCAAGCATGGAGGATATAAGAAGAAGATGTAATCCATTGATGAATTTGTTAAAATTCACTTCCAATAAAAATTTATTGAGTAAGGTTGTAATCTTAGGCTACAACCCATTTTGTAATTAAATTTTGTCCTTTTTAATTAAGGTTACTAGTTTTTACAAAATTGTTATTTTTTATTTAATTAATATTAATTAATTTTGACATCATCATGGATGAACAATAATTTGAATTTACCATTCTTGTTATCATAACTATCAATTTTTGGAAAGTATATTAAAAAAAAAATGTGTTTTTTTGTGTTTTTGAAAACTTGAAATATCTACCAGTTTTAGAATAAATTAATTTAGTTTCCATATAGATTTAACATGTTCTGCGGTAGTCTACTGGTTGCTTCTTATGTGGAATAACCCTTGCTCAAAGGTTCAATCCCTCTAATTTTTTTTTTTTTGAGAAATAATTACAACATGCTGCTAACCCCGTAGCTCGAACCCTTTCCCCCCTAGACCCCCAAGCACTTTGTGCATAGGGAGGTGTCAATTTAGCTACAAGGCCTTTAGCAATAGAACCAAAATAACAATTGAATTTGAGCAAAAATAAATAAAAATAAAGAAAAAAGAAAAGAAAAAAAGAAACTAACACAACGAAAATAACAATTGAATTTCAGCAATGTAATTGACGAAATTGAAAAGAAATTTTTGACAATTTCTCTCTCCTCCTTTTTCTTGAGTTTCAGCAACATCTATACCGAAATACCAAAATTATGTTAGATTTGTCAGTTTCTCTCTCTTCTTTTACTTGTATTTCGGCAACACCAATACCGAAATTTGCATATCTCCTCATTTAGCTAAAAAACTTTGCACAGTACACATAAATCCAATAAACTCTAATTTTTACAACATTGAGCCAAAAGACCCTGCAGTTGTTGGTGGCAAGAAGACAAGAAACATGTTGCTCTTAAATTTCCCTTGACCTTTTTTTTTAAGACAGTATAATTCTGACAAATTTCAGGCATGATGTATATGATCAATTCATAAGGTTAAGATTTCATTTTAACACCTTTTTTTTATTTTTTTATTTTTTTATAAAAAAATATCCATAAAAAAAGAGGATTTGAACTCTAGAGATGTCATTTGAGTTACAAAACTCTTGTCATTAGGCTATCACTTGAACCTTAGTCACGACTTACTTTTATATGTGTTGCTATACAGTAGGTTTTTGATTTGAATTCTTTGGGGAAACAAGTTTGGGTTTTGCAAAATTATTGTTGCCCAATACTTGAGGATACAAAGATCTTAGTCAAATTTAAAATAATGCTAGGACTAAACTTAATCGATATTGATCGAGGTGAGGGAAATCTCCACCAAACCAAACTTCTCAGGGTGGAGATGGAATTCACAAAGCAGAGTAGGTGATAACAGCCTTCTAATTGTTCCAATAGTGAGTTACTAGTGCAATTTTTCAAGCATATCTATGAGTGGGTTTGTGACATATGTCGTGCATGGCCTACCGACCTCAAATTTGTGAGTAGGTCATCGAAGCTCATTGATAGTAGCTTTGCCAAGCTCAAATATGAGCTCTCTCTCTCTCTCTCTCTCTCTCTCTCTCTCTCTCTCTCTCTCTCCTCATTCTTGATCTACTCAAAAACTTGATGCACCGATTCTCGGAACACAGTGTTAACCATTTGAGGAGTTGTGGATTTAGACTGCCCGGCAAAATCCCTCCGGGGTCTATTATTGTTGTAGTGGTCCGACCTGAAATCCCTCCTCTCCTAAGGGATAACCTTGCCCTTTCCCTTGTCTTGTTGTTGGTCCTCCTCAACCCTCTTATATTTGTCAATCCAATCCATGAGTTGGAATATATTGGTAACCGATTTCCCAGTTAAAGACTTCCTTAAGCCATGCTCGGCAGGTAGGCCGAGTTTGAAAGTGCTGATGGCTACATCATCATAATCACCCTCTATCTCATTGAACATCTCCCAATATCTGTCCGAATATGTTTTCAGGGTTTCCCCTTCTCTCATGGGCAAAGACAACAAAGAAGCTAAAGGTCGAGGAACCCTACTGCACGTAATAAAGCGGGATCCAAATGCTTGAGTGAGTTCCTTGAAGGAATCAATAGAATCTGCCTTCAGACCATCAAACCACCTCATAGCCACAGGCCCCAAACTGGATGGGAAAACCTTGCACATCAATACCTCGTTCTTGGAGTGTACGGCCATCCTTTGATTGAAGTGGCTAACATGCTCCACAGGGTCTGTTCTACCATTATACATGGTGAATGTGGGCTGTGTAAACCGTCGAGGAAATCTCCCTCCCTCAATCCAGCACATGAAAGGTGACCTAGAAATTCAGTTGAGTGCTTTACTCATAGCATCGTTTCCCAGGCCTACCGAGGACGTGTTTCTGTTTCTGCGCTCATGATGGTAGTCCTCGTCGTATGAGAAAGACTCGCTAGGAGGAGTCCTTGATCTACGCCTATAGCTGTCATCCTCTTCACCCTCAGAAGAGAAGTCAGAATTGGACGGAGCTCGCTTTCGCCATTCGTGGCGCAAGCTCCTCTTCAGGTGATCAATTTCCTTTTGCATGTTTCTGGCATTCTTCTCCTAAGAGAAGTGGCTTTTACCCCGAGATTGGCTCTTACTGGTATGGGTAGTATGTACGCTTCCCTCCCGGTCCCTTTTCCGTTCAAGATCACGGAAGTGATCTTGGTGTTGAGACCCTATAGATTCCGTTTGGTGTGGACCTGAAACTACCAACTTTGAAAGTTGGATTCACTATAACACCAGTCTTTCCCACAGACGGCGCTAATTGTAAGGACCAGATTTGAAATCTTAGCCCAAGGTATGAATGGACTTAGGCCCAAAAAACCCAAAACAATGAATTTGTAGAGAATAGGTTAGAGAACTGGGCTTTAGTTAACCAAACAACAAGTTAGGTAGGCTTGATGACGAAAGAGTGAAAATTGAAGAAAAAACGTCATGGCGAAGTCCGAGGAGACTGGTTCTTATATAACATTCTTAAGTAAGGTTACAAGTCTGGTTCTTGATTGCTACAATGTTTCTTTCTTGATTTTTCCGACCCCCTCTCTCATTGCTTCTTCCTTCTTTTATACTCTCTTCACCGTTCATCATCTTGCTCCACGTGCATGCCAGATAGTTGGTTTTGATACTTGTCCCATCCACGCCTCCTATAAGTCTTCACATAGTAGCTGTAAGGTTGAAATCTCCTGTTCAGGTATCACCTCCACATTAATGCGGCTAGAGAGTTAGCTGCAGTGCATTTAATGCGGAGGCATCAGCTTTCTGTGAAGATATTTTAGGACTCTTCCCTATCTGATATCTCTGCAATGCTTATCCGCTCCAATTGAATTTCGAGGATCGTCTCCCTTGTTGATAGACCATCTCTTAAGACCTCGACTTTGTCTAGCCGAGGACATATTCATCCTCGACTCACTCTCTTGAGTCATTTATGACCAAAACTAATCTTTTTATTCATCAGCTCAATCTCTTTTGACGAAGACTTCTCTTCTTCGGACAGATCCTTGTCCTCGGCTTGGGCCACAGGCCCAATATACAGGTAGATAATGAACTCCTGGGCCCAAGAGCCCTACATCTATATATATTTTTATTGTAATTAGTCTATTCTCAATATGAAATATTTATTTCCAAAATTTTAAAATTATGTTTTGTTTTTTTTTTGTTTATTTAGTCATGCCATGTACATAAAAGATTAACTATATTATTTTCTTTTTTTAATTCATGTAATATGTTTGTAAAATATTCAAATTTTTGTTGATACCTTTTAAATTAAGGTTACTAAATTTTACAAAAATTTATTTTTTTATTTAGTTAATATTAATTAATTCTAACATGATCGTAGTTGAACTCTAATTTAAACTCAAAACTTTGAACCTTTTTGTTTTACAAACTCCTAGGCTGAATAGCCCTTTCTTCACTGGTTCAATCCCTAGTGGCCACAAACAAACTAACATTACAAAGAAACTGTAACTAACAGGTTCGGGCAGCAGTTTTTGCGGGTAGGGGAAAAGGATCC
This sequence comes from Notholithocarpus densiflorus, assembly GCA_030021035.2. NCBI lineage: Eukaryota > Viridiplantae > Streptophyta > Magnoliopsida > Fagales > Fagaceae > Notholithocarpus > Notholithocarpus densiflorus. The sequence goes on from JARYZH020000360.1 coordinate 6,881, forward strand.
GTAATTCAGCTTCTCTCTCATCTTTTTTTTTTTCCTTGTATTTTGGTAACACTTTTACCGAAATTGATATCACTTGTCACTTTTTTTTTTCTTTTCTTTTTCTTGTAAGTCGGCAACACCAATACCAAATTTTACATTTTTCTTCATTTACCTAAAAAACTTTGTACAATACACATAAAGCTTAAAAACTCTAATTTTAACAATATTTAGCCAAAAAACACCTTAGTTAGGGAAGAAAGAAAATAGGAAAAAGGGGGGGGAAGGAGAAGGAGATAATCAGTAAGAGAGACAGGGAAGGAACTATGTTCAAGAAGAGGGGGGCTGTGGCCCCCCCAAATTTTTTTAAAATATTAAATAATAGGTATATACTCTCTCTCTCTCTCTCTCTCTCTCTCTCTCTCTCTCTCTCTCTCTCCCCCCCCCCCCCCAAAAAAAGTTCTATTTGTTTTATAGTTGGTAAAAAATAGGTCCAATAGAATTATTGTAAGAGCTAAGCCCTCCAAATGAAATTGACTAACCTCCCATATGTCCTTGTTTCGTTCAAATTTAATCAACTATTTTGTTAGTCTTTCTCCATCTCTCCTCCCCCAACACGTCATCACACAAGCCCAATTTTTATAAGTTCACCTTTTCAATTTGCATTTTTCAATATTCTACTTTCCAGCCACCTATCTCATCACACTTACTCTCTTTATCCTCTCTACTCCACTTCTTCTCCTTTTTCATTTCTATTTTACCTCAATTTCTATTCATTTCTATCTAACCTCAAGTTCTATTTACTTATTTTATGATTGATGATTTTTTCTTCCTTTTATTTATTAATCCAATTGATAGTCTATATTCATTATTTTTATCTATTATTTCATACTAACACACTCAGACAACCATATTTAGTTAAGATTTGGTATGACAAACACATCTAGTGCTAGATTAGATACATAAATCTTCATAGTCCAATATATAGTACCATTAACCCTATTTGAAAAGTCTCATAGCATGTCACTTGTTGATGTATTGGCTTAAGTACACTATTGATCCCTAAAATTTAAGCCATGAACAATTTTATTCTTTTTAAGTTTAAAGTAATTACTTTTATACTTGTCTACTTAGGGGGGAAAACATCTAGAAGCGCACATCAAGGATATTTGTCCCTATTGTCAATTTTATGAAACCTACATTCATACTGTATTGAGATGATAAGTGATAACAGATTCATCATTGGAAATTCTTTGTCTTTTATGGACTTAAGAGTGGATTTTTACGTGCTTGCAAAATGGCCCGCCACTAATTTGTCACAAGCATATTATTTCCTAGGTTAGATGCCTAAATTTTCAAAATGTTAAGCACCATATTTTTTTATTTAAGGTAAGACAGTGAGAAATAAAAGAGAAAAGAGAAGTCTTTCGTTTAATTAGAGAGAAATGTAGTGAGCGAAAAGAAAATGGAGGGTTTTGTATTTTTTCCGCCATATTCCTAAATTTCTTTCCTCCAAAGTTATGTAAAAAATATAAGAGAAGAGAGTTAATTATTAGTCAGTGGGACCATATATATAGTTGAATTAGCCAATGGCTAATATTTCCCGTGACTCAATTCCTTTTTGGTTTTTGCTAAGGAGATTATTAAATTGCCCCCACTTATTAGAGGAAAATTTGGAATTGCAGAGGAAGACATTGGTACAAAGACAAAACTGATTGTTATGACTTATGATGAACTACAAAACTTACGGAGGCTACAGTCCCATTCGCTACCCAATTTATAATTGAAGGATCTGCGAACAAATCCACAAAATTTAAATAAATAAATAAATAAATAACTCCAATAATTTAGGAGTCTTCGTTGCATTCTTCAGCTTGCTCTTCAGTAATAGTCTCTAATACAAGAGAAATAGGAACCTTTTTGGGAGAAATAATAAGAAGGGTTGGTGCAACCTCAATCCAAGAACTCAAACTTCTAACACCCTTTGCCATTGTAGTAACTAAGAAAATAGCGTTGTCCTGCTGATTAATAAGCCGCAAACACAAAAGTTTTCAACCGAGTCAAGGAAACAGAGAGAGACCCTGGTTGTGAAAATTAGCACGAAATGAAAAGAGAGTAGTTCTTCCTTTGCTGGAGAAGTGAGATTGAAGATGGAGTGTATGAAAGTTTCAGAACCTTTCTTGGTGTCGTTGTTCTTGTTGGCTACGGTGAGAGAGTGAGAAACTGAGACTAGTACTGGGTTGAGAGTAAAGTAGGTGGTGGGTGTGCCATTTTATAAGCCTTAAAGCGACGATGTGAACAATGAGAGGACGCGGCACCATATGGGCCATCGAAATAAATCAATAATTAAAAAGCTAAAAGCCAAAAACCCATCAAAAAGTTTTTACACGTGGGAAAATATGGGTTTTAATTATTGGTGGCACAAGAGGCCAAAAAACATGTTGCTTTAAACATTTCCTGTGACCTTCTAGGCTAAGATATTATTCTGACAAATTTTCAGACATTATCATGTATATGACAATTCTATAGGTAAGATTTCATTTCTACAATTTAACACCCAAAAAAAAAAAAGATTTGATTTTAACAAATTTAAGGTGGGATGTCATATGCATTTTTAGATTGTAAGTATATATTTTTCTTTTTCTTTTTTTATCAATTTAATAAATAACTAAATAATGGTTTCTAATTAACTCAGATGGTAAAATTTGTTGTTGTCAAATAAAATGTCCGAGGTTTAATTTTCATCTACATGAAAAATCAATTGATGTCTAAAGATTCTATAAACACCATAAAAGATTCAAAGTTGAGTTGCTAAATAGTCATAAGTTACCTCTATATGGTTTGTAATACGATGTTGAATCTAGATTTGAATCTTTAGGGGGACTTGAGTTTGGGTTGTCTAAAGTTATTGGTGTCCACTACTTGATGATGCTAAGATCCTAATGGAGTTAAAATTGTCCTTGAACTAAACTCAATCAATTTTGGTCATGGTGTGAAGGAAATCCCCATCAAACCAAACTGATCATGGTGGAGATGACAATAATAAAGCAAAGTAAGCAATAACAGTCCCCAATTCATCCCAAAGTGAATTAGGTTGGTTGGTGTCAATAGCGAATTCAAGAGTGCGACTTGCAGTAGAATTGTGAGTAGGTCTTCAATGTATATTGGACAAAGCTTGTTGAAGTCAGAGTTGTGAGTAAATTATGGCAACGGGTTGGGTTCGGATCGGGTTTTTTCATACCCGGACCCAACCCGCGGGCCTGGACCCGCAGCCCGGACCCAGCCCATTTATTAAACAGGTTTTTTTCCCGGGGCCCAGACCCGCCCTGCCGGGCTCCGCGGGCCCCACAGGCCCTATCCAGCCAGGTCAAATTTGGGCCCAATCAATAAAAGTCCAAAAATGCCACTCCCTGTCCAGCAATGTCTTTTTTTTTTTAATTTTTTGGCCCAATCACCGTCCAACAATGTCTTTTTTTTTTTTTTTTTTTGAGGCACTGCATCAATAACAAACACAAAAAACAAATCAAATACAAACCAACTCTCATAAAAAAAAAAAAAAAAAATACAAACCAACCACAACAAATCAACTACAATGAACTAGCCCTAAAACAAACCCAAAGTTATTAGAAAGACAAAAAAAAAAAAAAAAAAAAAAAAAAAAAAAAAAAAAGGGACTAAAACAACAAAAATAACATTTTATAAATTATTAAAAAAATAAAAATCAAAGAAAGAGAGAAACAATGGCCGTGAGAAACGAACTTGTGATGAATTTCAGGGTCGACGGTGACAGAGCTTGAGACCAGCGGTGACAGCGCTTGAGGGCCGGCGGTGAGAGCTTGAGGCTGGCGGTGAGATCGAGTGATGGTCGACGGTGACAGAGCTTGAGACCAGCGGTGACAGAGCTTGAGACCAGCGGTGATTAGCGCTTGAGACCAGCGGTGATAGCACTTGATAACCAGTGGTGAGATCGAGTGATGGCCGGCAGTGATAGAGCTTGAGGGTGAGTGAGAGTGAGAGTGAGGGAAATGAGAGGGTAGGGATGGGGCGGCTAAGTGCTTGAGTGAAATGAGAGGTAGGGTTTTATTAGTTTATATATATATATATATATATGGTTTTTTTGGTAATTTTAATTTTAAGCGGGTCGGGCCGGGTCCGGGTTCGAGCTTGGTTTTTGTAAAAGCCCGAACCCGACCCGGACCTGCTTCGAGTTTTTTTTTTTTTTAAACCCAAACCCGACTGTTAGGACATATGTGATTCACTTGTTAGGAACATATGTTACTATTTTATGTAATTGGCTTATCCTTTGACAAAACGCACTTTACTTGTATTTGGGTAGATCTAGGATGTGTTTAATACTTCAAGAAACTGTGTTTCAAGATCAAGTGTTGAAGACATGCAAGTCTGTCCAAGATTCAAGCTAAAGAAGTGTTGTTCATTAAATCTCGACAGCTAGCTATCCATCAAGCTTAAGAAGCTGTTCCAGCCCCGTGGCTCGACAGTTGATCGACAGTACCTCGACAGACAGGTATCTGTCGAGCTTTATGAAAAACAGAATTCCAGTTCTGTTTTGACTCTAATCCGGGATTATGTGTTTGGGCTTTCTTTTCTTCTAACCCTAGACATATAAAAGGATTATTTTAAGGGCTGTCATAGGGTACACAAGTTGCACAAGTGTTGAGTAAAGTTTGTTCAAGCAATTTGTAACCGAAGACAAAGTTTTGCCCTAGTTCATCATTCTTGTGAAGAAGTTTCTGTGTATATGCACCGTAAGGTTTTGTGACCAAGCATCTTCTTGATCTTCATCGTTGGGATGAACTGAAGAACTTTGCAGCCAACAACCTTCTCTAGTTGGTGATTGAAGTCACATACTGGGATCCGCACATTGGTTAGTCACGTACTTGGGAGCCGTGCATCAAAAAGAGGAAATTGTCACTACAGAACAAGTCCAATTGGGTATTGGGGTAAGGGTTCAGCTGTAGGTTGGTATAAGGTACTGGGATTCCTTTACTTGTAACCGCTTGTTGTGATAATAGTGGAATTTCGGAAGTGGTGACCTGAAAATCACCCGATGGGTTTTTTGCCGTTAGGTTTTCCCCATTCGTAAACAAATCACCGTGTTATTTATTTTCTGCTGCATATTTAGTTATTTGGTGATTTGTTTGTACTACCACGCGTATTTGCAAGTTAATTTGATTAATTAATAAACTTGGCTAATTAATCAATTAATTTATCATAAGGGGTCAATTCGTTTTTTGGCCTATCAAGTGGTATCAGATCAGGCACACTCTGATTAGGTTTAATCTTTGCTGTGTTGATCCATTGACCCCTGTTTGTCATTAATAGAGGACAGTCGTTAATCATACCTCCTTTATTTGATGGCACTAACTATGCATACTAGAAAGTACGCATGAGAGCTTTTTTGCAGTCTTTAGATAAGAAAGTGTGGCAAGCTGTTGAGATAGGCTGGACCAAGCCGAAGGAAGCACCGGCCGACTGGGATGATGCCAAGATCAAGGTGGCAAACTTCAACAGCAGAGCATTGAATGCATTATTCAATGCGGTCACCAATGAGGAGTTCAAGAAGATATCCTCCACTGAAACTGCTAAGGAAGCATGGACCATCCTCCAGACAACCTATGAGGGAACAAAGGCTGTTAAGGATTCAAAACTTTAGAGGCTTACTACAAATTTTGAAGAAATTAAGATGGAGGAGGATGAGTCGTTCTATGAGTTTTATGCCAAGCTCAAGGACATAGTGAACTCACCTTTCAATCTTGGGGAAACCTTTCCTGAACCCAAGATTGTGAGAAAGATGCTCAGATCTTTACCTAAGAGATTCTATGCCAAGATTACGGCAATCGAGGAATCAAAGGACATTGACAAGATTCCTTTGACAGAGCTGGTCGGTAACCTGCAGACCTACGAGTTAGGGTTGACTAGGATTGGCAAGACAGATAAAGGCAAGAGCATGGCACTGAAGGCTAAGAGCAGTGAAACATATGAGTCTTCAGATGATGAAGATTCTAAGATGAAGTCCTACATCACCAGGCAGTTCAAGAAGTTTATGAAGAATGCCAATGGAAAGGGCTTTGAGGCAATCTAGTTCTTCTCAGTTCAAGAGTCAAGACAAAGAAAAGAAGGATGCAAAGGATGGCGGTCAGTACACTGTTCCCGTAGGACCTAAGTGCTTTGGATGTCAAGGCTTCGATCACATGAAACAGGAGTGTCCTACATATCTCAAGAGCATTGGGAAGAGTAAGGCACTTGCTGCTACTTTGAGCGACACAGAGCTTGAGGATGATTTCGACAATGAATATGACGGAATCTTGAATGCCTTCACTGCCACTGTCAATCCTACTGATGGGATTGTTGAAGATGTGGATGAAGAAGAGGAATTAGTGGAGTCTAAGTTTGAGAAGATGGATGATCAAGATGATATCCATACATCCTATGAAAAATTGTACAAAGTTTCTGAAAAGCATGAGAAACTTTATAGGCTGGTCACCAAGAAGCTTAGTGATGTGGAACTCGATCGTGAATAGCTGTCCACAAAGTTTGATGAGGCTAATCAGACTATTGGAGCACTGAGGTTCGAGAACAATTTCTTGGTTGAGAAGACTAAGAAGCTTGAAGCGGAGCTGTTTCAAGTCAGAGCTCAATTGGAGGAGACTTCAAGTGCAAAGCTTGATGAGATGCTCAATCTTTAGAAATCTGCTTCTAATCGAACAGGTTTAGGGTATGGTCTCTCTTCTTCTAATTTTGCTTCTACTAGTACTACAGTTTTTGTTCCTCCTAGTAATAATATTGAAATTGAGAACAATGTTGTTAAAACTGATTTAGCTAGTGAGAACATAGATAAGGGTAAGTCTATCTTAGGAGCACCCCCTAAACTTGCTAAGAATGAGACTAAAAACCTAGGGCTAAGAAGGGTAACTCTCAAAAGCCTAAACAGAAGAAGCAGCATCTCTGTCATCATTATGGAGTTGCCAGTCATACAGTGCCGGTTGAATAGTGGAGCAAAAGAGGCGGTTGCCTAAGGCCCCAAGTTAAAAAAAGGCCCCCAAATTTTAACCAATAGGATTATTTATAATCAATAAATAAAATAATATTTTTTTACCAGATGAAAAACAAATAAAAAATAGAAAAAAATGCAACATCCACAATATTTTTTACAACACTTTTACAATTATGCTAAGTAGCAGGTTGTTACAACCTGTTATTGATGAAAAAAAAATAATTATAGTGATATTTTCAAAGAAAAAAAAAAAAAAACTTAAAACCTAGGATTTGTTGTAAAAAAATATTGTGAATGTTGTACTTCTAAAAAAAATAAGAATAATAATAAGAGTTTAGTTAGCAAACTTTTATTAGTTCTCTCGTCTAAGTCCACCACTAACACCATTCTTTTACTTACAATTATCAATCTACCATATCAACAAGTATGAAAAATTTTGTCAAATTTTTTCTGTTTATAAAATTTCTAAAAAAAAGAAAAATTTTTACGTAGTTTATGTTAATTAGTAGTAATTTTGCATCTAAAACAAGATAATCAATTTTCACCTTAGGCCCCCAAATACATCAAGCCGCCCCTACATTCATACTCGACCAAATTGCTATAAGTGGCTAGTCACTCAACAGAGCAACGGCATAATAGCATCTGGGAACCAAAATCAGCTTCAATCCTCTCTTGCTCCTCTTGGAGATCTTCTCAAAACCCTCATATTCTTTTCGAACTTGAACGATTTCAATTCTTCCCCCTCACCGCCGATTCAAAGATTTAATCAAAGGAAAGGTTCTTCTAGGGTATGGAAGGAAAATGGCTCCAAGTGATTCTATCACTTTTCTCTTTCTCTCTTCTTGTTTTTGTGTGTGCATTACTTGTGTGTTTTTCTTTCAAGTTTTGAGTTAGTATAGTTTTTATACTATGCATTGTTTAACATGTTTTTGTTTAGTTATTTTTCAGTTTTGTTTTATTTTGTTTTTCATATAAAAAAAAAATCAGAAAAATACAAAAACAGTGTGTGTTTTGTGTACATTGGTACTTGTGTACCTTGGATGGCCATTGAAACAAAGTTTTCTAAACTTTGTATCTCTTGTAGCTTAGATGAGCATCTCTATGTACAACTAAGCAAGTGAGCTTTGTGGCTCTTGTTTGTGATGAGTAAGATTAAGTAATCTCTTGTACTTAACACTCATATCACTCTTTTTGACGGGAAAGACTAGAAAATCCTAAGAGAAATGTATAAATAACCATCTCACCATTGTTGCCCGCCAATCATGAAATGACATCTATATGCTTCGGCATAGCAAAAGTGCAATGTCAATGACATTTGTGTGCTTCGGCATAGCAAAATTGGAATGTCAAAAGCTTAACATATTTGGGTATTTCTTTTCTATCTCTTATATGCCCATGCATGATTTGCTTAAAAAGAAAAATATGCAAAGAAAAATAAAAGCAAAAAGATCAAAATGCTTTAAATATGATTGCAAGCGTGTATTCTAGGAGATGTGGGAGTTATAGGATATACCTCGAAGGTGATAGTCTCTATCAAACAGTTATAATTGTGTGTGAGTTAAAGTGATTTTCTCATATCTAAAATCGTCATAGCATGTATACACTTATGCAATCTTGCAATGTCTTTCACACACAACGTGCAATATTCTTTGCTACTTTTGATACATATGCAAGTACAATGTGATTTGGCCATCACAAGATTTTACATGTGTTAATGTACGTTCACTAAACTGTCTTGACTTGTTTTTGAAATATAAAATTGGTTAGACTTGTTTAGTGTGTGTGTGTGTGTGTGTGTGTTTTTGGGATCCTCTATGCTTAAAATTTTTGTTGAGAAATGATTTTGAGAGCTTAAAACGTTGATTGGATCTTTGGTTGAGTTGCATGCTTGATTGCATTCATATCTGTGTTTTTCCCTTCTTGAAAAACGGTTTTTAAGAAATCTCGACACTTCCTCGATACCTAGCTATCTGTCGAGATCTTAAGATCTTTTCTTATCGCAATTTCGATGGATCCTCGACAGTTGGTGGATAGAATGAGAAATCTCCTGGATCCTCGATAGCTTCTCGACAATTGGTGGATCGATCGAGCTTCTGTTTGCCTTTTGTTGATGTGTCCCTCGACAGATCCTCGATAGCTTTATTTGTCGACGTTTTGTTTTCTCAACACCTCTCGACACCTCTAAATGTTGAGAATTACTGAGGAGCTATATATTCGTTCTTTGCGATTCGGTTCTCATTTCTTCGATCTCTCTCGACTTGTCTGCACCTGTTCATCTCCCAAACACTATCTCTCTCATTCCAAACCTCTTCCCAAGTTTTTTTTTCAAGCTTTTTCAAGTTTTCCTTCACTTGGTAAGCTTCTAATCTCCTTCATTTACATGCATTTCATGTTTTGAAACCTAGGTTTTGGGGTTTTTGAAAAATTTTGGGGTTTTTCAAAATTGATGAGTTATTATTGAAATTTTGGGATGGGTTTTTACTTAAATGAGTTTAAAATCTCATGCATTGCATCACATTAGCATAATAACAGTATTATCATGTATTTAGATGTGTGCAAGTTGATTGTGTGCTGGTATGATTGGATTGGGCTGAGCCCATGATGCAATTTCTTTTGCATATCACATGTTCATGCATTCCCCATGCATACGTACTTTCTTTTCAATATATTTGTTATATTTGAATTGCTTTGGGACTTTTCTGATTATTTTTCTTTCTCTCCCTCTCTTTCTGTTTACGTTAGTCGTGTCTATGGCACCTAAGCGTAAGTCAGCTCCGTCCTAGAACCCTTTGCATTCTAGGGCATCGTCTTCTTCTGATCCTACTCCTTCTCATATTCGGTTCCATGATGAGGATGCCCGAAAGGACTTCTCGGAGAAATTTTCTTGATGAGGTGTTCATTCGGAACACCGAGTCATTTTGGCGGACTTCGCTGACACTAACCTTCCCACTGTCATTCACAGTCGGGGATGGAAGTCACTGTGTGACGTCCCGGTCACTTGTCCGACCGTGCTGATTCAGGAGTTTTACTCCAACATGCATGGTTTCGATTTTTCAGTACCTCTCTTTTCTACTCGCGTTCGAGGTAGCGTATTGTAGTCATACCGCAGCTTGTTGTGGATGTGCTTCATGTTCCAAGGGTAGAGCATCCTAACTACCCCAGTTGTGAGCGTCTGAGGACTGTGTCCAAAGACGAGATAATTTCTGCTTTCTGTGTGCGTCTCGCAGATTGGGGTGATCATCAGTTTACACCATGTAAGGCCTTTACTAATGGTTCTAGATTCATGAACATGGTGATGACATTTGTTTTGCACCCACTCTCTCACTATAACTCTATCACAGAGCCTTGTGCTCGATTTTTGCTTTCTTTATTAGAGCACCTCATTATAGATTTTCCTTCACATTTCATTCTTTCTATCTTAGATGTGTATAGGGATACGGCTACCCGTGATAAGCTTATTTTCCCTTCAGCTATCACGCGGATTCTATACCATTTTTCTGTCATGTGTGCCATAGACTACACTACCATTAAATGTAGCGAGGCGCAGTTTCGGTCTCGGCAGTCGGATTCAGCAACTCCTCCCTCCCATTATGCTCCGTCTCGTTCTGCTCCATCCATGTCCGCTCCCTCTTCTTCTTCGGGCAATGTGACTCTTGGAGACATCATGGCGCAGCTTCAGCGCATGGATGCTCGCCTTGATATATTTTCTACGGAGTTGTATCAGGTGAACGTTCGTGTCGGTTGTATTGCACGACAACAGGCGACCATAGGTGGTTATGCTCTTGAGGCTTCTCCTCCACCACCTCCTCTAGTGGCTTCTGAGTCTAAGGATGATGATGATGATGATGGTGATGACGATGATGCTTCAGATGATGATGATGGAGATGCTAGCTCTACCGATGAGATGTCTACTTGACACTCTTACCCTTTGTGACAAAAAAAGGGGAGTAGTTTTGGATATGAGAGTAGTCATTCTTAGAGGGAGAGTTAGTATAGGACATTTTGTTAGCGGGAGTGTTGATTTTTTTTTTAGAGATGTAATGAGGATTACTTGTATCTTTTTCTTTTCTCTATTTTAGACACATGTGTTCTTGTACATGGGTCTTGTGACCATTATTGACATACATTGTACTTATCTTCTTTATATGTTGATGTATGTTTCTTTTACCTACCCTTACATGTGTTGTTTCTTTTCTCTCTTTATGCACATACTTCTTATTCGTGTATGCAATATATTATTTCTGTTTCACACAAAGATACCTTGATGAAGTTTTGTTTAAAGTGTTTCAGAAATACAAGTTGTCAGAGTCTACTTGCCATAAACTCTCTTCTTGCAAAGTTTTTCAAGAGTTTGTGTTAGGATAGATTTTATTGTATTCATCAAGTAAATATGAGTTAAGTGATTTATGACTTCTCTCATATGTTCATTTGTTTGTTGTGGTTTTGTCACGAATTGCTAAAGGGAGAGATTGTTAGGGCATATGTGATTCACTTGTTAGGAACATATGTCACTATTTTATGAAATTGGCTTATCCTTTGACAAAACGCACTTTACTTGTATTTGGGTAGATCTAGGATGTGTTTAATACTTCAAGAAACTGTGTTTTAAAATCAAGTGTTGAAGACATTCAAGTCTGTCCAAGATTCAAGCTGAAGAAGTGCTGTTTATTAAATCTCGACAACTAACTCGACAACTAGCTATCCATCGAGCTTAAGAAGCTATTCCAGCCTCGTGGCTCGATAGCTGCTTGACAGCACCTCGATAGACAGGTATCTGTCGAGCTTTATGAAAAACAGAATTCCAGTTCTGTTTTGACTCTAATCCGAGATTATGTGTTTGGGCTTTCTTTTCTTCTAACCCTAGACATATAAAAGGATTATTTTAAGGGCCATCATAGGGTACACAAGTTGCATAAGTGTTGAGCAAAGTTTGTTCAAGCAATTTGTAACCGGAGACAAAGTTTTGCCCTAGTTCATCATTCTTGTAAAGAAGTTGTTGTGTATGTGCACCGTAAGGTTTTGTGGCCAAGCATCTTCTTGATCTTCATCGTTGGGATGAACTGAAGAACTTTGCATCCGACAACCTTCTCTAGTTGGTGATTGAAGTCGCGTACTAGGATCCGCACATTGGTTAGTCACATACTTGGGAGCCATGCATCAAAAAGGGGAAATTGTTACTACAGAACAAGTCAAATTGGGTATTGGGGTAAGGGTTCAACTGTAGATTGGTATAAGGTACTGGGATTCATTTACTTGTAACCGCTTGTTGTGATAATAGTGGAATTTTGGGAGTGGTGACCTGAAAATCACCCAGTGGGGTTTTTGCCGTTAGGTTTTTCCCATTTGTAAACAAATCACCGTATTATTTATTTTCCGCTGCATATTTAGTTATTTGGTGATTTGTTTGTGCTACCACGCGTATTTGCAAGTTAATTAATCAACTTGGCTAATTAATCAATTAATTTATCATAAGGGGTCAATTCGTTTTTTGGCCTATCACCGATCCTATTTTTAATCGGAGGGTCGGGCCGGGTATCCGTGGGTCGGGCATAAATTGTCATCTCTTAATTATCGAAGTTCATCGATAGCGAGTGATGGTTTAAGGTACCATATACATTTCAATTGGTTGAGAATGCGAATCTCAAGGATGATCTTGGTTAAAACCTTTGATAATTCTTCGAAACTAAGATCAACATTGACCAACAATAGATGAGCATTGAATGAATTTTTTTTCCTAGTGTATGAGGCGAACAAACTTGTCCTCAATCTAATCCCATTTTCAAAGCAAAGGAAACCCAATCATGGTGGAGTAAGGAGAGAGCAAGTAAGATTGGGCAAGACATTTTTGTTATCTTTTGTTTCAAATTGGACTTTATTCTTTCAAAAGTTTCAAATTAATTTGCTAAGGTTTAAGATTACTAAAAATTAAACCATATAATTTTTTTAGAATCGAATTGAATCATGGACTCAGACTTTAAAAAAATGGTTTAAATTGTTATGGTTTTAAAATTTTCAAAATTCAATTTGAAACTAATGAAACTATTTTTAAATTTATAATTGTTCTAGACTTCAGGGTTCAATTTAAAGCTTTTAAAATTATAAGGTTTAATTTCATACAACCTTAAAATATAGTGTTTAACATGTAATTAACTTTAAAAAAAAATTATAATCCTAGCTAGAAAAATGTTGGTAGCACTCCCGCACATAAAATTAAAATATAAATAAAAAAAAGTGCACATGAAAGTGTAGCCGTGTAGGGGATAGAATAGATACAATTAAGTGAATTAACCCATCTTCTTGGCTATTTCTCTTCCCAAATTTCAAGAGTAATTTAATTCGCAATTGGCCTATTTTTGATATTTCCCATGACTTTTTCTTTTTTGAAATAGAAGCACATATTTCCCATAATTATAATTTTTATTTTTTATTTTTAAGGGCTAAGAGATATTCTAAGTTCTTTTATTAAGGAAAGCTGTAAGGAAGAAAAATTGGAAATTGCAGAGGAAGGAATTGCTACCAGACATACAATTTTTTTTTTGGGATAGGATGAACTTCAAAACTTACATGCCCATTCGCTACCTTTAAAATTTATAATTGAAGGGTATGAACAAATCCACAAAATTTAATAAGAAAAAAAAAAAAAAAAAACACACTCCAATATTTTAGGAGTCTTCGTTGCATTCTTCAGCTTCCTCTTCAGTAATTGTCTCCAATACAGGAAAAATAGGAAGCTTATTGGGAGAAATGAGAAGGGCAGGTACAACCTCAATCCAAGAACTCAAAAATTTGACACCCTTTGCCATTTTAGTAAGAGAATCCAAAAAATATTTCAATCACGCCAAGGAACAGAGAGTGGAGACCCTGGTTATGAAGATGACCACAATGATGAGGCAAAGGGAGTAGTTCTTTCTTTACTGAGGAGTGTGATAGAAGGTGGCAGAGAAGAAGATGGTTTCAGAAATCAGAACCCATTTTTGGAGGCTTTCTTCAGATTCTTGTTTGCAGTGAGAGTGAGACTGTGAGAGTGGATTGAAAAGTAAAGTTGGCGGGTGTCATAAGCGTTAAAACTTAAAACGATAACGTGTTCTATTAAAATAATTACATAAATAAAAAAGTAGAAAACGTGAAAAATAACAGAAGAACGCGGTACAAAAATAAAAAGGCTGTCGAAATAAATAAGTAAAAAGCTAAAAAGCCTAAAAAGGTTTTACACCTAGAAAATGTGGAAAGACTGTGTGGAGGACACTAGGGAAAATGGGGCTGTAATTATTTGTTGCCAAGAAACATATAGGGCTCGTTTTGTTACTGTTAACAACAGTTTTCAGTATTTAAATAATATTACATGTATTTTTACACATTTTTTCACTTACATATATTTCTAAAAAATACAAATAACCTTATTAAAAATCTCTTATCAAACGAACCCATATTGTTTTAAAATGATTGAGACCTTGGTGCAATAACTATAAATAGTTGAGATTGAGGGTTGAAAAAAAACAACTTTTAATTTAAACCATTGAATAAAAAAGTTAAAAAATAAAAATGGTAAGAAATATTTGTGAGTGGAGAGGGGGTAATCACACTGGGCATGGGTATTGTAGGAAATGATATGATGTTATATACACTTAAGTTAAAAATTTCCTTTATTGATTTAAAAAATAATTTGTGACTTCAAGTTAGCTTAATTGATAAAATTCATTGTAATTGAACAAGGGACAAAAGTTTGAAACTTTGAATCTCGTTCATACAAAAAATTAATTAATATTTTGACATAAAGAGGAATTATCATAAAATAATGTACTATTCTTATATTTTTGTTCCATATAAATGCAATGTGCCAAATCAATCATGAATTATGTAAGCTACTTACATATTTCTTTTGAAGGATCTCTATTAATGGATTGTTTTAATCCATGCCAATCAGTATAGAGGATAAATTTTGCAATATTTGGCCTTCCCTATTGAATCCTTTTGGTTTGTTCGAGATTATTGTTGCCCATTGGCTGTTGCTACCAACGAGTATGGTAGAGCTAAAAATCTTTGCTCTTCTCTTTTGCATTTCCGCTGCCTGCGTTCTTCTTCGTGTCCGTCCATATCGCAAAGCTGGTCGACGCCAATCATGCTAGGGTTGAGCTTGACCAATTTCGGTAGGGGGAAAATCCACATAGAACCAAATTTATTGTGGTGGTTGTGGAGATGGAAAAGGCAAAGTTGAGTGAGCAAGGACAGTCACCAAGCTGCGCCAATGGGTATTGAGTTGGTTCATGGTTGGTGTTGAATGATAGAGTCGAGATCGTAACTTACCAAACTCAAATATGCGAGTGGGTCATCAAAGTAGGTTGATCATGGTTTATTGAACTTAGACATGTGAGTAAAGTTTCTAAAGTCGGGATCCTATTTAGGATTGTTGGGGGTTGAATTAGATTGTAGAAGCAGGCTGTGGATCATAAGATCCTATTTTTTTTAACAAAAAAAAAAAAAAATAGTGATTTTATATGTTAAATAATCACATAAATTATAAATTTATTCATAAAAATATTGCATATAGATATATATATATATATTAATAGCCAAAACTCATAAAAAATCCAATTAGATTATAAATTAGATTTCAGTTGGAGTCCAATTTTTTGCCATGTGTCCATCTAAATTTTTAATTTTTGTGGCAAATGAATTATTGGGTGCAAAAAATGAAGAGACTAAAACCAATTAAATTTTAAATTATATATATAACCATTACATATTTTAAAAATGTATGGTTTAAAAAAAATGTAAGCTAATACTATGTATAATTTGAACTTCTTCTAAAAAAATGTATAGTTTAAATCGTATAATTGTGATTATTTTTAATTGTACCCGTGCATGAAACTACACACTAGTTTTATACTAACAAAACAAATATATTTAAATTTTTTTTTTTTTTTTGAGAAAACAAATATACTTAATTTTTAACACAATTTATTGAAAAAGTTAAATAATTATTTAGTTAACAACAAGTACCAAAGTTGCAATAAGACCAACCATACACCAATCAGCAATGGTGAGAAACATAGAATAAAATTACAAAGAGCCAAAGGCATGCTCAAAAGAAGCAACATATGCAATCATAAAAGAAGCAAACATGATAAAATTATAACACCAAAACACTAAGCCAAAGCAAAAACACAAGAAAAATTATTCCCAATCATATTCATATAGCCCTAAGTTTAAGCAAAAACCAAGCGTAAATGTTCTTCATTTCTCCTAATAAACAACATTAACTCAAAAACACGTTGTTCACTAGTACGATTCACCAAGCTTCAAATTTACGTCAATTGAAAAAAAAAAAAGAAAAAAAAAAAAAAAAAAAAAGAAGAAGAAGAAGAAGAAGAAGCTAAGAAAAGCAAATAAGTCAGAATCTAGAATTTGATATTTGCTTACAATTTATTGAACAACGACAAGCTGCGAAGGTAACCTCCTTAGCCATGATGACTAAGAACTTCAATGACATGGGCTTTGATTTGGGGATTAGGAGAGGAGGGAAAGAGAGGGATTACAAATATTGATATTTTCATTATGGTTTTTATTTTTAATTAAAGTATTTTTTATATTTTCATTTCACAAAGGGGTAGTTTTGACATTTTTAATCTTGTAAGGGTCTATTGGGTCATCGTTTCTCCTGAGAGCTAATTGAACTTCTTACATTTCAAAGAAAATTTGGGTTTTGAAGTGGGATCGTGTAAGATCGTTGGAGCATACAATCTAACATGATCCTACCTACGATGTTAAACTACACACGATTCTAATAATTTTGGATAAGTGAGATTGTAAGATCGTACGATTTATATTGTAATTTTGACAACATTATTTGTGAGTTTGTCACGAAACTTATTTATCATTGTCAAACTCAAATCCAAATCCACTTCTTGTCTTTCCTGCGCATGCACACATGTACACACGTGATATGAAAGCCATAAATGGGGATTGGAAGACATCCCACATTGTGGGTGGTAGTTTAAACAAGTAGACAACCATATATATTTTGATTGTTTCTCCAAAAAAAAAAAAAAAATTTTTGATTGGTCTCTTAAGTCAGATTTTTTTTTTTTTTGGGTGAATAGATTCAATAGAAATTTAATTAGCAAATGACCCCGATTTTCCATGATTATATAAAACTATTCCACTTGAGATATTCTAAGTTCTCTTATTAGGGAAACTGGCCAGGAAGAAAGAATAGACAATGATTTTAATTGCAGAGGACGAGAGAAAGACATTGGTACAAATACAATTCTGATAGTATAGGACCATTTCTTACCATTATAACTTGTAACATATAGATCAGCACTACACAAATCTACAGAATTTCATAAATACAGGGAAAAAAAAAAGGCACACTCAAAATTTTTATGAGTCTTCGTTGCATTCCTCAGCCTCATCTTCAGTAATTGTCTCCAATACAGGAAAAATGGGAACTTTAGTCGGAGAAATGAGAAGGGCTGGTGCAACCTCAATCCAAGAACTCAAATTTCTGATCTCTTTTGCCATTGTAGTAAGAGAATTGCTTTGTCCTGCTAATAAGCCAAAGACCAAAAGACCCAAAAATTTAAGAGACCCTGGTAATGAAGATGAACACGATGATAGTTCTTTCTTTGCTGGAGAAGTGAGATTTAAGGAAAGGATTAGATAGTTTGAGAACCTTTATTTGGATGTTTTATTGTTTGTTTGCAGTGAAACTGAGACTGTGAGAGTGGGTTGAGACTTGAGAGTAAAGTTTGTTAAGCTATCCTTTTATAAAAGCAAATGACAACGCGTCAAATGAAAGAAGGATGCGGTATCCAAAAGATATCAAAAGATTCGAAACTTAGAGATAATATATATAATTAAAAGCTTTAAAAAAGTTTTTTACATGTGGGAAATATGGAAGAAAAGTGAGGAGGACAGCAGTAAAAAAAAATTGGGTTACAATGAATGTAGACAAATCTATATTGTAACTTTGAATTCACTTTTATATTTGTGAAAATTATATCTTTATCATCAAGTAATTTTGATCGACCCATCATTTTACACATTTATAAAAGAGCTGATGTGGATGCTCTTACATGCCAAAGCATCATCAATCATAATAAAAGCTAAATTCAAAATTCAAAAATAAAATCTGTTATCTTAAAACATACAACAAATTCTGAAATAATTTTGGTTGTGCTCGTTGCATGACAAGCTGTTATCAATTGCCACCAAAATAATCAAATTCTTGCAAACCACATATATAACTCTTGAGCATGCCAAAAGATTATTACTCTGGGAGAAGGTACCTTCTGTTTCCGCTGCATGCAGCGAGTGTTCCACTGCAGGCGGCGGAAACAGAAGATCAATTTTCTTCCTTTAAAACAACTTCCTTGACATCTGCGCGTAATCCAGTATCATTAATGTAACGATAGACACAGTATGTGCCATAACTTGCCGCCAGACCGGCAACACCGGTAACTACGGATCCAAGTGGTGAAGAACGGGCTAGAAACGCAAGTGATGCAGAAAGGACAACACCAGCACTAGCAGCAGCTTGAAAGGATGCTGCCTGCCCACTCTGGCCCACGCTAACAGCAGGAATTACGGGGCGCAAGCCTGTTTTGCAGCATAATGCAAAGTCTTCACTGTTGTTCTTGATAACATCATAGTCACCAAAGCCCTTCCGGAGGAAATAAATGGCACGATGAATAACTTGTTCGGGCGAGTTTGCTAACTTAGATGAAAATGAAACAAGAGTGCAGCTACCTCCATCAGCTTTGGCAAGAAAGATAGTTCGTTTGACACCATACTCATAGCGGTAGAGATGATTTCCACCTGAAAGAAAACAATCTATACAAGAAGAGATGACTCCATCACTCTTTGATTGATCACTACATATTGGGCATGGATTGTCCAAAGGATGTTGAGGTAATGAGCTCCCAATGATGTGGTCTAACCCAGTTCCTGTACCAGTTTCTTGGCCTTCTCCTCGAGTAAAGTGGATAACATTTCCCTCGTCCACATATATCCCTGTTGTTACAAAGTAGAATCTAGCTGTTTTTACTTAAAATAACTAAAATTATAATATACATACATCAAGCAAACTAGAAATCAACTCTTGCTGTAAAAACAATTTCCAAGAAAAGAAGATTGCGTTCATTCAATCAAACACAAAGTATAACCCTTTTGTTTTTCAAATTTTCTGCTGGTATAACTAGATAAAGGTAGGCATTGTTAGGATTTCAGCATTGTAATCAACCCCACCTGGTTTAACTTTACACCTTTTTTGAACAGCTGATTTTATTTAGATCTAATGGTTAATGACACACAAGCTGTCATGTTATCAACCTTCTAAAATCAGTAATGTAAATGCATTTGTTGGGAAATTTAGACCCCGGTTGATAGAATTAACAAGTTTTAAACCCAAGTTGTTAATTAGATTTATTATGAATAAATCTTGTTAAAACAAACTAACATTAATATCATGTCAATATCATGCACAGCGGAAAAATAAATAAGACAAGATATGATGACCTAGGAAAACCAATAAAACAAACTAGTTTCACAATAAAAAACCTGGAGGGAAACCTTCCTGAAAAGCAATCCACTATAATAAAGAGAAGTTATAGATCTAGTACAAAACGTTTGTCCCTAGACTCTACAATCCTCGTAGATGAACTTACAGCAGAAACCTTCTACCGCTTCAGAACCTCTAAACTCTTCAATATATGAACGCCACCCTTTTTGTACGGATCCAAGTACATGATTAACCAAAGATGTATGGCTCTCAGTACGTGACTAACTCACCAACTTGAAGAAGATGTTGGCTACAAAGTTCTTCACTTAATCAACAATGAAGATCAAGAAGCACTTGGTTACAAAACCCTAAGACACAAAGACGCAGTAGCTTCTTTCAGAGAGTAAAGCAATCGGTCACCTTTTGCAAGTGTTCTCCTTGTATTCTTCTAAGTGACAGTCTTTAAAATAAGCCTTATATATGTCTAGGGTTGTGAGAAAAAAAACCCTACACATACATATCAGCATGGGCCAAAAATCAAATCTGGAAATCTGAATTTCGTAATTCTTGATAGATATAGCTGTCGAGCTATCTGTCGAGACCTTGATAGATACATCTGTCGAGCTATCTGTCAAGTTTCATTAAACCTCGATAGATATTATCTGTCGGCAGCTGTTGAGAATCTGTCCAGCTTTAATGAACAGCTTTTCTTCACTTGTTTCTTAGTCCAATCTTCATGGCTTTAATACTAGACATTAAACTCTTGTTCCTTGAAGTATTAAACACATCCTAGATCTACCCAATTACAAGTAAAGTGCGTTTTGTCAAACGATTAATCAATTACATAAAATATGTCCTAAACAGCATTAAAGTCATTAAATTCTCTCATTCAAGAATAATTAAGTCATTAAATTTTCTCCACCCAACTCGTATTCTTCTTCTACTACATGTTAAATTTAGCTTGTTAAATTAATTCAGAATTATAATAAAGTTTTAGTAATCAGTCCAAAACCAATTAAGGCCAAAAATTTTAACTTTTTTACTAGTTAGAGACTTCTGTCACTTGGCAATGGAGTGAGGCAAATCTGGTCTGAATACCAAATTAGAAAACTAAAAAAAGACATTATTTGTTTTTCTTGAGTACCTTGTCAGTACTGAAGAGTCCCTTATAAACTAAACTGGACTTGGGGTTTATTTAGTTTCTCTTAATATAAGTGTACTTTGACTTTCTTGTAGATAGAAACTTATAATCATTTCAACCCACGAACATTGAAGTGTATTTATTAGCTTAAAATAATGAACGGGCTTTGATTTTTGAGGGAGTGTTTTTCCAAAATTTAAAGGGTCATGAGCTCATACGAAATTTAATTTTTGAGGGAATGTTGTTCAACAAGTTAGAACTTAGAAAGTTCATGAGCTCATCTATTCAGATCATAGTTATTAAACCCGAACCAGGCGTTAACCCAGTCTATGAGTTGGGTCACTAGTTCAACTAGTGGGTCATTGGTCAAACCGCAAGGTCAAATAAAAAAAATTAAAATTTTAATATATATATAATTAAGTTTGAAAAATCATAATCTGAATATATAAATTAAAAAAAAAAAAGGCATATGCCTAAATTAAACTCGCCATTATAATTCAAAACCAATGTTTCATGCAATAGCATTAGAAATTCTATAAAATTCACAAGGAAAATAAACAAATGTCATAAGATTGCAACAAAGTCTTTGCTAAAGAAAATCTTGTTACATGTCTAAAAATTATGTATATTAAATAAATAAAAAGGAAAATCTCAAACTCTAATGCTTATTTCTCTCAGTCTCTCACACATTCACACCGTACATGACCAAAAACAAAAACAAAAAACAAAAGATGCTTAAACTAAAAAGCAATCAAGAAATAAAGTATAAAAAAAAATTAAAAAAAATTAAAAAACCTAAACAAAAGAAGATAGTGGCATAGAGTTATATGGTCATACTTACATGCTAATTGTTGGCCAAGTACATCTGTTTAGACTTCAAAGCATAAAAACATTTATGCACAATAGTAGCAGCTCGTAACAGTAGGTTTTGAGAATTATGAAAATTGAAAAGTGAAACAATGCTTTTTTTTGGATTTTTTAGGTTTTCTCTGATTTAAATTACCATATTATCACACATTTAAATAATAAAATAGTCAATAAAGTGGATTTATTAATGTAATTTTACAAAATTCACAAACCCGACCGGGTTAATAAAACCCAACCAAGTCACACGGGTTGCTTAAAACCCACCGGGTTGCACCGGTTTTGACCGAGTTACATACTTTTCCAATCCAATTGATCACCTAGCCTGGTCAATGTACCGGGTCACCAGGTCACTAGTCCGATCGGCCGGGCTGGGCAAGGTTTAATAACATTGATTCAAATACGTTAAAATAAATAAATAGATAAATAAATAAAGCAAGAACTAGGATTAGAATGTGTTACAAGGAGACTGGAGGAAAAAGATGACTTTAATGCTCTATCACTTATTTTTAGAAAATGGATGACATGACAGATTGTGTGTTATTAACCATTAGATCTAAATGAAATCAATGGTTCAAAAAATATATAACTTTTTTGAAGTTACACCAGGTGTAACTTGAACCCGTCTCTCTCTCTCTCTCTCTCTCTCTCTCTCTCTCTCTCTCTCTCTCTCTCTCTATATATATATATATATACACACACACACACACACACACACACACACACAAAATCATTTTCGAGTGAAAAATGACATAGGTGATAGGACATATTGAAAGTTTGACAACAAACTTGGTTGCAACTCAAGTCTACAACTCTACTCAATATCTGTTTATTGGATGAAAGTTTTGACAAATCCACCATTAGTTTACTTTTTTTTTATTATACCCTTCATGCTTGCAAAATTTTCAGAAAAACAAAGATCAATGATTCAATAGTTATCATCAATTAAATGTTTAAATTTCAAGTTTTTGTAGTCTAAAATTATGCATAAAATATAAGTTTATGGATTAAATAGTAAATAATATCTTATTGGCATGAAATTTGACATATGTGAGTATATTTTAATACACAAATAGTATAGAATCTATAAATATTGCACCTAATAGGGTTTTTGTTGAAAAATAATATTAATTTATTAAAAATAGTATTGTGGTAAAATTATTTGGGAGAATAGTCTTTCTTTAAATTTTGTATTGATATCATGTTTCCAAAACAAGATTTGAGTTGTATCACATCTTGCTCTGAAATCATATTTTGAAAAAACAACAAAATTTAAAACTTCAATACATAAAAATTCATCATTATAAATAAAATAAATACTATTTTTTTAAAAAAACTGCACCTAATTTAATGGAGCCATATAAACTTTTTTTTTTTTTTTGGCATTGTATTCTTCCTGAAACAGTGGAGTGGTAGGTCCACAAATGTAACTCCAGTATCAGAAATGGTAGTAAAATTTCCATCAAAATTTGTGACGAGGACTGTAACCTAACTTGTAATCCATCCGAATTTCATTGTCCACACGCACACAAAATATACGAGAAATATGAGAAAAACAGATCCTAAATGAAGGAGTAAAGCAAATGCAGGAGTAATTACTAATTACTACATACTAATAAGCCCCAGAGCAAAAAAAAAAAAAAAATTGAGGATTATAGAGAAAGGAAAAGAGGAAGAAATGGAAAGGGCGCCGTGGTGGGAGTAGGCATAGGCGACACTCCAGGAGTAGATATGATCTCCAGGTTTTAGATTCTCCCTATCGATCTTGTTCGACACCACTCCCATTGCTTTGATCTTTCTCATTGCTCTGCTACTGCTCTGTTCTGTAACTCTCTATATCAAATTTGTTAGTATGATCAATGAAAATAATAAAGACCACTGACCACTCCCCACTGAAAATGAAAAAGGCAGAGGAAAGGAGACAACGCTACTTGCTTGTCCAATGCAATCACTTCCTTCTCCTCTAAGAATCTCCTTTCTTTTATTCCGCCCCCACCCATTACGTTTTCCTCTTCCTCAATCCTCTTTCCTTTTTTTTCTTTTTTTTTTTTAAACTAGTCGCTAACTCGTACGATGCACGGAAAATTTTTAGATCAAATGTTAAAATGTTCTAGTTTAAATATTTTTCTAATTTCAACTATTTGAAAACTGAATCAGCTCCTTTATCATATGAAAGATGTAGTTTAAACATTTCTTATTTAAAATTGTCAAAATCTTATCACATAAGAATGTTAAATATGAGAAACATACAAATATTATGGAGTAAAATACTACAATAATTATAACATGCTCTTACATTTGGTTTAATAAGTAAACAAAATAATATATAATTATGCTTGTATCTTCAAGCTTTATTCAGTGTCTTTTTGGGTTTTGCTTTCTATGAAAATTTCTAATTCTCTTTTGTTCATTGTTTAGAGATTAGATCCATACAAATATTCTAAAAGATTAAACATGCTAAAAACAAAAGATATTTGACCAAATATGATTGTTCCCATAACTCTTCCAATTAGCAGGTAACATAGGACATTAATTGCAACTAATCAAATAATTCAGCAAATTTAGACCTTACAAAGCATGACAGCAACTATGTTACCAAAAAGCCAAAAGCTTAGGACATTGCATAATTCAGCAATACTATGCAAATCTTATATAATTAGTCCATCAACCTTTTTATCAACTAAGAATAGTAATCAAATAGCACTAAGAAAAAAATTGCACAAGAAAAAAAAGATAAAACCAGTATGAGTATAAAGCTAGAAGCTGTATTTTAAATTATTGCAATATTTTTATTAAAAAAATCCATAATAAAAAACAAACATAGAGTTAATATAATTAATTAAGAAATCAAACAAATAAAATTCTAGCAATGTTTTATACAACAATATCTAAAAATTCAAACAAAATCCTACTATATCACAGCCAAAAAGTACCCATAACCATAAGCCTAGAACGAAACCAAAAAATAATGGTACTGAGATTTGAGCAATATGGAGATTGAAGCATAATATATAGAGATTCAAAGAGAATGGGTACCATATTGATGTAGAGAGAGTACGGTGGCTAGGTTTTTGGTTAAATTTGATTTATATATAAATATATAATTCATACTTGTGCAGGCATGCCAAACACACAAAAGACAATTTAACGCAATGGCCCCTCTTTATTTAGAATGTGGCTCTTTCGTCGGTCTTGGAATTCACATTGCACAAAAATTGAACGGAGAACAAAGAAAAGAAAACCGAAGACAAAGAAAGTCAAATTCATAGAGAAGAGGAAAAGAAGCGTTACATTTACAATGGACCAAAGCAATCGGGTTTTTTGGGTAGATAAGAAATTGGATTGGAGTGAGAGAGAAGGAAGGCAACAATTGAAGCTTAAGGTTTTCACCATGTGTTGAGTTTTCAAAAATTTTTATTATAGAATTTTAGTTGAAGTAGAATTTTCAAGCTCTTGAAACATATATCTAATAGAGTTTTACTTAAACTAAACTATTGTAACACTTAATAAGATAATTACACGTTGAAGAGAAATAATAAATATATAAGATATAAAACCTAAAATAAAAAGAATCTAAAATAAAAAGAAAAAGAAAATAGTGGTAACATGGAAAATTGTGGGAGCTTCAAAGGCTTCGGTTATATATATATATAGAGAGAGAGAGATTATTTTTTTCAAAAACACTTTTTGTTTTAAAAATTTAGTTTTCATCCCTTAAATTTAAAGTAAAATTAAAATTTAATGCTTTCAAGTTTTTAAAAGTTATTAGTTTTGCTTTACTACTTAATGATGTCCAATATAAAAGTATAAAACACGCACACACACACAAAAAAGCTCGAATTTGTCAATATTAATAACAATTACTCACAATCACATGAGGTCATCTTTTTCTTTGCAAAAAAAAAAAGGATGTTATCATCTAATTTTATTTTAGGTGAAACTACACTATTGGTCATTGAAGTTTAACTCTTAAGCGTTATTGGTCCCTAAAATTTTAAGTGAGTGCAATTGGCCTTTGAAGTTTCAAAAATGACAATAATTGTCTTTTTGTTAACAACCGTTAGCCTCAATGTCTAAGTGGCTAACAGAAGAATAATGTGGCAAGTATTTAGTGACATGGCCTCAATGTTTATATTAAAAGATTTAAAAATCAAATCTAACATGTTAGACCTTTTATGAAACGGCCTCCCAAATCCAAATCTGAAATGAGGGTTCTAGTTAGCTCAACTGGTAAAGTCTCTGATGGTTGTATAAGAGATCTGGGGTTCAATACCCGCCTACAGCAAAAATTGATTGGTGTCTTAGTCTGATGTCATCAGGAGCGAATGCCATAAGTTGAAACTCTCTAAAACAAATCCAAATTTGAAATTGAAAGGGAGAGGCAACCAAATCCCAGGTCGTCGTCTTCTGCCCTTCGCAACCCATCCCTTGCACAGCCAATGTGCAAGCAACTTGACCACATTTTTTGATATGGGATGATTCAAACAAGACATCTCATGGTCGTTTCATTGTCACCAATTCATTGCACAGCCACAAATCAGAAGTCAAGCTAACAACACAAGTTTTTTGCTAATTTATGTGAATATAATATTGTTTTCTTTTGTTGTTTGGTTAGATTATGTAAAAATGTTGGACAAAAGAATTAGTATATATTTATATAATCGCAATTAGATTCTATTAGGAATGCTATAAGCATATAGATAATAATTGTTGTATTGAGATTTAATTAGTTAGTTACAATTCCAAGCATATTAATCACATTTAACACATATTGAAAATATTAATGCACATGGGAATAATATAACCAATAGGATAAGGCCATGTGGACTAATGAGATTAAAGTTAGTCTCCTATAAATACATGATTATAATTCAACATTGGATCAATAAAGAATAAACCAATTGCTTAGTGCACCTCTCTCTCTCTCTCTTTTAATTTCTCTCTCTCTATGGAGGTCTATGTCCCTTTGAAGTGGCCTACAACAACTACTATTCCCATTCACCATTCTTACTTTCCACAATTCATATTCATATTCCAGCAAGTTCTTATCTGATTCAACAAACAAGATTTACTAAATGTCTTTTGTCATATGGTTTGCTTTTGGATCTACTTTTTTCCTGTTTCATAATGCCATCCTCCCTTATTCGCCCAATGGCTGTGCAAAGAATGGGTCACAAGAGGCAGAGGACAGATTTCATTTCCCTCTCTCTTTCTTATTTCAGTTTTATATTTGGCATCAAAATATGGGGATTTGATTTTAGAAGACCTTGTTTCAAAACGAGTCTAACACATTAGATTTGATTTTTTTTTTTAATTTTTTTAAATCAAAATTGATGACATGTCACTTAAAAATTGTCAGGTCATTGTTCAATTAGTCACAATAGGCATTGAGACTAACACTGTTAACAGAAGGACCACTTGTGCTCATTTTTTAAACTTTAGGGACCAATTGTGCTTGCTTGAAACTTTAGAGACCAATAGTGCTCAAGAAGCAAACTTTAGAGACCAATAGTGTATTTTTATCTTTATTTTATTTTTCCATACCTTTCTAGTATATGGAGATGTTTTAGTCATTGCAGCAATCCATCATGATTAGGGTTAGGAAAAATGTACATAGGATTGTCCATGCTTGCCAAATTTTAAGATAATTAAAAATCAATATCTACCTCATTTATAAGAACATTTGCATCAGCTCTTGTAAAAAATTCTATCTATTTTAGCATAAGAATTTACTTCTTCTATTTTACATATCACTTTTCAAAATACCACATATCAGATTATCAACTGTACACTACATTTCATTAAAATATCAAATTTTCTTGATTTTTTTTAATTGTTTCTCTTTCTTCACACGCAACAACTATCATTCACTCTCTTCCTTCGTCCTTGGAATACTTAAAGAAAGAATAAAAAACTAAATGCAAAATGAAGTGTCAGTATAAATTTACATGGTTACTATAGCAAACTTGTAAATTTACACAATTATGCACTAACTAATGTGGGTCATATTTAGATAAAACTGGGTAAATTTTACACATTTTTCTATTATACACCCAATGATGTAAGTGCTCTAAAATGTTTAGATTTCGAGTTTTTTATACTTTAAAACTATGCATAAAAGATGTGTTTATAGATCAAATAGTAAATAACATCTAATTGATAAGAAATTTGGCATGGATGTTAAGAATATTGAGAAAATATAACCCAACAATAGGATTTTCAAAATATTAACCCAATAAAAAGTTATTAAGTGGTGTAATATTAGTTCATGTTAAACTAGATGTAACTTGGTCCTACCCCAAATAGAAAATTAATTCTTAAAATTATTCTTAAAAAGATAATGAATTAAACAATTCTAATACTCATTCAAAATCTAATATAAATGTAAACTATAATTTATTTTTTCACACTTAGCTTAGTTAACTACAAATATGTATTTCATATAATTTTTTTTTAGGGAATCAATAGTAGATTTTATTGATTAAATATCACAGTGTACAATTTGGAAGAGAAAAGAGGGGCATTCTTCAAACCAACAATAGGTTTCCCCTTTCTCTTTGGCAACACTAGCAAGAACTTGAGCAGCTCTATTACATTTCAGAGGCACACTAACAAAAGAAAAAGAACTAAAACTTTCACAAATTAAATTAATGTCTTCAAGTGTCCACGCAACCTTAAGGGGGCAGACTCTATCAGAACTAAGAAGATCCACAAGTTCACCAAATGTACTTTCTAAGTTCTTAAATGACAAAAGGAGGGGCGGGGGGGTTTACAACAAAACTTACACTTTAAAATTGTGATAAAGTCAAGAGATGGATGAACAAATAGAAAAAATAATGGAGGCTTTAGGGTTATAGTACATTACAAGGACATTATGTATTTTTTATTATTATCTCTATTAACTATATAAAAACAGCTGAAGGCTCATGAATAGTGTTTTTTGGTTTATTCAATTAGTGAGCTGCACTTTTTCTTTTTCTTTTTTTCCTTCAAGTACGCTAGTTGGTTTGAGCTTTGTTTTTGTTTTTGTTTTTGTTTTTAAAGATATTTATATGTTTACTTTGTACTTGCAATGTAAGTTTACATTGTAGATACACAAAAAGTGGCAAATATTATACACATTTGCACAAAAAAAGGGTAAATATTGTACAAATTTTGCAAATGTGTACAAAATTTGCCAATTTTTATGTATCTACATTCTACAATATAAATTTACATCGTAAGTACAATGCATACATAGAGATATTGTGAAAATGTTGTGACGCATGTGTCAATTCCTTATAGGTCAAAATAAAATAAAATAAAATATCATACCGAGATCTAGCACAACTAAAAATGTCGTGACATTTTGTTGTTATTTCAATATTTTCACAACTATTGAGGTGTAAGTTCCTTATAGGTCAAAATAAGATAATAAAATATTAGACTGGATCCACCACGGTTGAAAATAGAGGTATTGTGAAAACGCTGTAATATTTTGTTGTATTCATAGACTTTTTTCTTTATGTTGGTTTAGTCAAATTTAGTAATCTATATATAAAAAGAGTGAATGAGAAAAGCTATCATAGTTTCACTGCAGTAGTTTTGGCTTGTTCAATTTTCACTGTTTTGCTGGCCGTTTTTTTTTTTTTTTTGGGTAAATGTGTAGAGCTATAGTAGATTTGCTACATTATTTTTGGTTTGTCCAATTCGCATTGTTTCACATTATAATAAAAAATTAACACAACAAATTGGCACAATATTTTTACAATTGTTGGGGTGTTAATTCCTTATAGGTCGAAATAAAATAATAAAATATCATTCTAGAACCTACCACAACTAAAAATAAAGCTATTGAGAAAAAAGAAGTGCTATATCCATAATATTTTTTACAATACTTTCATAACAAATCATAGGTGGTAAATTGTTTTTGGTTCTAATTTAAACTTACCAATGAAACTACTTTTTTGCCCACCAATAACAACCTGTAACAACCTACTACTTATGATTTGTTGTGAAAAAATGTCATGAACATAGCATTTTTTTTTTTTTTGTGAAAATATTAAGACATCTTGTTGTCGTTACAATATTTTCAAAACTGTTGAGCTGTAAATTCTTTACAAGTCAAAATAAAATTATAAAGGTATTATGAAAATGTTGTGTCATTCTGTTGTGTTTTTTGAAATTTTTTTATGGTTTAATCAGCTTTGTTGAGCCAAAATTCACTGTTTCACATACAATTTTCTTGAGTTGATTTTTTGTATTTTTTTTTCTTTGCGCACTATTTTAAATAAAATCACATAGTTTTACACTCAAAGACAAAAACAAAAACATAGGATAAAAACACTTTTCATCCTTTATGTTTGGGGTAGTTTACAATTCCTCCTTAAACTTTAAAATCAAGCAATTTTTCCCATAATATTTTGGAAGAGAGCAAATATGTCATTGTTAGGACATATGTGATTTGCTGTTAGGAACATATGTCAATTTAGAATTGTCTAATCCTTTAACAAAACGTACTTTACTTGTAATTGGGTAGATCTAGGATGTGTTTAATGCTTCAAGGAACAAGGTCTCAAGTTCAAGTGTTAAAGCCATGCAAGTATGACCAAGAAACAAGTGAGAAAGTGCTGGATTTTAAAGCTTGACAGTTAGCATCTATCGAGGTTTAAAAAGCTGCTGAAGCCCGAAGCTCGACAGCTAGCTCGATAGATACCCTATCTGTCGAGGTTTATGAAATTCAATTTTTCAGAGCTGATTTCACTCCAATCCGTGAGTATGTGTTTAGGCTTTCTTTTCTCACAACCCTAAACATATATAAAAATTATTTTAAGGGTCGTAAAAGGTTGCGCAAGTGTGAAGCAAAGTTGTGTTCATGCAAATTGTGACCGGAGACAGAATTTTCCCTAATTTATCTTTCTCTTGAAGAAGCTGCTATGTTTGTACACCTTAGGGTTTTGTGACCAAGGAGCTTCATGATCTTCATCGTGTGATGAACTAAAGAACTTTGCAGCCAACATCTTTCTCAAGTTGGTAATTAAGTCGTGTACTGGGATCCTTGCATCTATTGGTTAGTCACGTACTGGGAGCCATGCATTGAAAATGAGAAATTGTCACTACAAAACAAGTCCAATTGGGTATTGGGGTAAGGGTTCAACTGTAGGTTGTTATAAGGTACTGGAATTCCTTTACTTGTAATCGCTTATTTTGATAATAGTGGATTCTCGAGAGTGGTGACCTTAAAATCACCCGGTGGGGTTTTTGCCGTGTAGCATTTCCCCATTCGTAAACAAATCACCGTGTCAATTTAATTTCCGCTACACTTTAGTTAATTGGTGATTTGTTTATGCTACCATGCATTTTGCATGTTAATTGAATTAATTAATTAAATTGGCTAAATCAATTGGTTAATTTATCACAAGGGGTCAATACATTTTTGGCCTATTAAGTGGTATCAGAGCAGGCACACTCTGATTAGTTGTTAATCTTTGCTGTGTGATCCATTGACCCCTATTTGTCATGGATAGAGGACAGTCTCTTATTATACCACCTTTATTTAATGGTACTAACTATGCATACTGGAAAGTACGCATGAAAGCTTTCTTGCAGTCATTGGATGAAAAGGTGTGGCAAGCTGTAGAGATAGGCTGGACCAAGCCTACGGAAGCGCTGGCCGACTAGGATGATGCTAAGATTAAGGCGGCAAACTTCAACAGCAGAGCACTGAATGCTCTATTCAGTGCAGTCACGAATGAGGAATTCAAGAAGATATCCTCTACTGAAATTGCTAAAGAAGCATGGACCATTCTCCAGACAACCTATGAAGGAACCAAGGTTGTCAAGGATTCAAAGCTTCAGAGGCTTACTACAAGCTTTGAAGAGATTAAGATGGAGGAAGATGAGTCATTCGATAAGTTCTATGCCAAGCTCAAGGACATAGTGAACTCAGCCTTTAATCTTGGGGAAACCATTCCCGAACCCAAGATTATGAGAAATGTGCTCAAATCTCTACCTGAGAGATTTCATACCAAGATCACCGCGATTGAGGAATCAAAGGATATTGACAAAATTCTTTTGACAGAGTTGGATGGCAATCTGCAGACCTATGAATTGGGGTTGACAAGGATTGGGAAAACAAGCAAGAGCAAAAGCATGGCATTGAAGGCCAAGAGCAGTGACACTGATGAGTCTTCAGACGATGAAGATTCTAAGATGAAATCCTATATCACGAGGTAGTTCAAGAAGTTCGTGAAGAATGCCAACGCAAAAGGATTTGACAAGGACCGAAAGCAATCCAGTTTTTCGCAATTCAAGAGTCAAGACAAAGGGAAGAAGGATGCTAGGGATGGTGGTTAGTACACTATTCCCTCAGGACCAAAATGCTTTGGGTGTCAGGGTTTCGGTCACATGAAATAAGAGTGTCCTACGTATCTCAAGACTATGGGGAAGAGCAAGGCACTTGCTGCTACGTTGAGCGACACTGATCCTGAGGATGATTCTGATAGTGAGGATGATGGAATCCTAAATGCCTTCACTGCCACCGTAAATCCTACTGAAGGGATTATTGAAGATGTGGATGAAGAAGAGGAATTGATGGAGTCTAAGTTTGAAAAGATGGATGAGAAAGATGACATCCACACAGCCTATGCAAAGTTATACAAGGTCTCAAAAAAGCATGAGAAGTTGTATAGGTTGGCCACCAAGAAGCTTAGTGAAGTGGAACTTGAACGAGAAGAAATTTCCCCTAAGTTTGATGAAGCAAATCAGACCATTGGAGCACTGAGATTTAAGAATAATTTCTTGGTTGAGAAGACCAAGAAGCTTGAGGCAGAACTGTTCCAAGTCAGAGCCCAGTTGGAAAGGACTTCAAGTGCAAAGCTCGATGAGATGCCCAGTCTTCAGAAATCTGCATTCGATCGAACCGATTTAGGGTATGATTTCTCTTCTCCTAGTATTGCTTCTGCTAGTACTACTGTTTTTGTACCACCTGCTGATAATATTGAAACTGAGAACAATGATGTTAAAAATGAATTAGCTAGTGAGAAAATAGACAATGGTAAATCTATCTTAGGAGCACCCCCTAAGCTTGATAAGAAAGAGATCAAGAACCCTAGGGCTAAGAAGGGAAACACTCAAAAGCCCAAATAGAAAAAGCAGCATTTCTGTCATCACTGTGGCGCAATTGGACATACTCGACCTAATTGCTATAAGTGGTTAGCCACTCAACAGAGCAACAACATGATCGTGTTGGGAAACCAGAATCAGTTTCCATCCTCTTTTGCTCCTCTTGGAGATCTTCTCAAAGCCCTCATGCTCCTTTCAAACTTGAACGGTTTAAATTCTTCCCCCTTACCGCCGGATCAAGGGTTTGCTAAACGGAAAAGTTCTTCCAAGGTGTGGAAGGAAAATGACTCCAAGTGATTCTGTCACTTTTTCTCTCTCTCCCCTTCTTGTTTTTGTTTTTGTATTACTTGTGTGTTTTGCTTTATTGTTTTGAGTCAATCTAGTTTTATGCATTGCTTTGTTTAACATGTTTTTGTTTGTTTACTTTTCAGTTTTGTTTTATTTTGTTTTTAATATAAAAATTAAAAAAATTGAAAAATCAGAAAAATACAAAAACAATGTATTTGTGTACATTGGTACTTGTGTACCTTGGATGGCCATTAAAATAAAGTTTTCTAAACTTTGTATCTTTTGTAGCTTAGATAAGCATCTCTATGCACAACTAAGCAAGTGAGTTTTGTGGCTCATGTTTATGATGAGTAAGGTTGAGTAATCTCTTGTGCTTAACACTCGTATCACTCTTTTTGACGAGAAGGACTAGAAAATCCTAAGAGAAAGGCATAAATAACCATCTCACCACTGTTGCCCGCCAATCATGAAATGACACTTGTATACTTCGGCATAGCAAAAGTGGAATGTCAAATGCTTAACATCATTGGGTATTTCTTTTTTATCTCTTATATGCCCATGCATGATTTGCTTAAAATAAAAATATGCAAAGAAAAAAATAAAAGGCAAAAAGAATCAAAATGCTTTATATATGATTGTAAGTGTGTATTCTAGGAGATGTGGGAGTTATAGGATGTACCTCGAAGGTGATAGTCCCCATCAAACAGTTATGATTGTGTGTGAGTTAAAATGATTTTCTCATACCTCAAATCGTCATAACATGTAGACACTTATGCAATCTTGCGATGTTTTTCACACACAACATGCAAAATTCTTTGCTACTTTTGATACATGTGCAGATACAATGTGATTTGGCCATCACAAGGAATACTTGTGTAAATGTATGCTCACTAAACTATCTTAACTTGTTTTTGAAATATAAAGTTGGTTAGACGTGTTTAGTGTGTGTGTGTGTGTGTGTGTGTTTTGGATCTATGTGCTTAACATTTTTTTTCTTGTTGAGAGATGATTTTGAGAGCTTAAAATGTTGTTTGGATCATTGGTTGTATAGCATGCTTGATTGCATTCATATATGTGTTTTTCTCTTCTTGAAAAACTGTTTTTAAGCAATCTCGACAGTTGCTGGACACCTCTCGACAGCTAGGCTATCTATCGAGACCCTTCAGTTGCTTTTTATCACATTCTCGATAGCTTCTCGATAGTTGCTTGATCCATCGAGATACCTTCTGGTTGCTCGATAACTTCTCGACAGCTTCCTCAATCCATCGAGATTCCTTTGCTGTGGACACCTCTCAATAGATCCTGGATAGCTCTTCGACAGTTAAAAAGCGCCTTTTTAATTCTCGACACCTCTCGACACATCTCGATCTGTCAAGATTTATGAAGTTTCTATATAAAGGATCCTCACGATTTCAGATCATTTCTCCTCGATCTCTCTTAATTGCTTTCAGCCTTTTCACCTTCCAAACTCTTCTCTCTCACTCCAAACTTCATTCCTAAGAGTTTTTCGACCTCGATCTTGTTCTTCTTCGCTGGTAAAGTCCTTAATCCCTCACTTTATCATGCATTTCATTCCTTTTTACCTAACTTTTGGGATTTTTGAAAAATTTTGTGGTTTTTCAAAATCGATGAAGTTTTTGTGAAATTTTTGGGATGGGTGTTGCTTAAATGGTGTTTAAAACATCTTGCATTGCATCACATTTGCATTATAACAATGTTTCATGCATTTAGATGTGTGTTTACTTTGTTGCAATGTTGTGTGCTGGTAGGTTTGTATTGGGCTGAGCCCATGATGTATTTAAATTTGCATGTCACATGTTCATGCATTTTCATGCATACGTACCTTCATTTCTTTACATTCTTATATACTACTGTGTTGGTACTTTTCTAATTGTCTCTTTCTCTCTCTCTCTCTCTCTCTCTCTCTCTCTTTCTCTCTCTCTCTCTCTCTTGCGTTAGTCTGCTCTATGGCACCTAAACGCAAATCTACTCCGTCCTAGAACCCTCTGCATTCTGGGGCATCTTCTTCCTCTGACCCTACACCTTCTTCTGTTCAGTTCCGTGATGATGAAGCCTAAAAGGACTTCTCGGAGAACTTTTGTAGATGAGGCATTCATTCGGAACGCCACGTCGTTCTGTCGGACTTTTCCGACACTGACCTACCCACTGTCATTCACAGTAGGGGTTGGGAGTCACTTTGTAACATCCTGGTCATTTGTCCCTCAGTGATCATACAAGAGTTTTACTCTAATATGCACAGAATCGATACTTCAGTACCTCATTTCTTCTCTCACGTTCGAGGTACACGCATCGTAGTCACTCCGAAGATTGTCTCCAAGGTACTACACATTCCTAGGGTAGCGCATCCTGACTACCCTGACTGTGAACGTCTGAGGACAGTGTCCAAAGACGAACTCTTGTCTCGCTTCTGTGAGACACCTTCTTAGGGTGACCGTCAAAACACCCCTTACTCAGGCTTTGCAAAAAGTCCGAGGTTCCTTAACATGGTAATGACATTCGTTCTTCATCCTTTTTCTCACTATAACTCCATTACAGAGCCTCGTGCTCGATTTTTGTTGTCCCTCTTAGAGGATATCTCTATCGACTTCCTTTCTCACTTTATTCTATCCCTTATAGATGTTTATAGGGATACGGCGACCCGTGATAAGCTCATTTTTCCTTCAGCTATCACGCGGATACTTCGCCATTTTTCCGTCTCCTTTCCCGTGTCTCCTCATTTTTCCGTGATGGGTGCCATAGACGCTGCTACCATTCGACAGAGCGAGGCACAGCTCAGACCGAGGCGGCCCCAGACACAGACAGCAGCTCCTCTAGCTTCTATCGCTCTATCCACCTCCGCTCCTTCATCTTCTATGGGTGGAGTGACACTTGAGGCCATCATGGCACAGCTTGTGCGCATGGATGCTCGCCTTGACACTCTCAGTGATGAGTTGTGTCAGGTGAACACCCGTGTCGGTCGTATCGCGCGACGACAGGCTGTCATGGGTGATTTCACTGTTGCTTCTTCTCCATCTCCACCAACCTCAGAGGATGAGAATGACAATGGCTTTGGCAGTGAGGATGCTGATGAGGATGATGGTGCTAGCTCACCCAGTGATGATGAGATGTCTACTTGATGTACTTGCCCTTTGTCACTCGTGACAAAAAGGAGTAGTTTTGAGATGAGAGTAGTCATACTCATAAGGGGAGGGTTAGTATAGGAGATTTTGTGTTAGGGGGAGTGTGTATATGAGGGATGTAGTGAGGATTTTTGTATCTTTTCTTTTCCTTTTATTTTAGATACATTATATCTCTTGTACATTGGTCTTGTGACCACTTAGTGATAGCATTCTCTGTACTCATCTTTGATATATATATATATATATTTTTGATGATGTTGTTATCACGTTTCACCTATCTTTACATGTGTTGTTTCTTTTCTTTCTTTATACACATGTTTCTTATATAATGTATGCAATCTTATATTTCTGTTTCACACTAAGATGCCTTAATGAGTTTTGTTTAAAGTGTTTCAGAAATACAGGTCGTCAAAGTCTACTTGCGATAAACTCTCTTCTTACAAAGTTTTTCAAGAGTTTGTGTTAGGATAGATTTTATTGTATTCAACAAGTGAATATGAGTTGAGTGTTTTATGACTTCTCTCATATGTTCATTTGTTTGTTGTGGTTTTGTCACGGATTGCCAAAGGAGGAGATTGTTAAGACATGTGATTTGCTGTTAGGAACATATGTCAATTTAGAATTGGCTAATCCTTTGACAAAACACACTTTACTTGTAATTGTTGTATTAATGTATATGACAATTTACATCAAATTTTGTAACAAAAAATTTACAATGCTTTTTTGTCCTAGATACAATCTAAGAAAAGTAAATTACATTGCTTTATTTCCTAGTTACATTCTAAGAAATGTAAAATTACATGTAAAAGAGCAAAGTCTAGAACCCTTGATCTTGGTTCGGAGGCTAATTTACGAGATGGGAAGGGATTAAGCACCCATCTCGCCCGGTAAAACCGGTCTCCTAGGTTAAGGTGGCCAATGTCATGTCATATCAAACAAATACAAATAATATGTCATATAAACATGTAATTTGCAAGAATTGTAAACAAATATATATTGTGGGAATTTGGCACAAAGAGAAACAAAAAATGAAACTTGTTAGATAACAATTTTAATGTAAAAAAAAATGAAGGTCATGGCATGTTCCTCCAAGAGATCAATATAAACAAAGAATTCCTAGCCTAGACATGTTCATCAAAGCATATAAAGGAAAAAACAAAGTTGTCATGTTATTTGTCATCAACATAATTGCAAAGAGAAACAAATAAAAATAAAACCTTTAAGCATATTTGATCATCCAAGCAATTATGAAAAGAAGTAAAGAAAAATCCCTTAGATATGTTTATCTAGAGAAAATCAAAATACTTTGACATGTTTGTTCAAGCATTTTTAAAAAAAAGTAAAATAACTACCTAGACATGTTCATCTAAATATTCAAGAAAAATTTGTGTTTTAACCTAGAAGTGTTCATCTAAGCATTCAAGAGAAAATTGTGTATTACCTAGAAATGTTCATCTAAGCATGTAAAAGAAAATCAATAAGACATATAGGCATGTTCATCCAAGCATAGCACAAAAGAAGTGAATAATGATTTATAAGCATTTATTCTAGCATGTATCATAAATTAAAGAACACAATTAACTACTTACCAGCATAAATTAAAAAGAGGAAGTGATAACTTAAAGGGCTAGGGAGAAAGCAAGGAAGTACTAAACTACAACCAAAGTAGGAACAATGGTTGCTCAACAGCTTTTCTTTTCTGCTTTCTCACTAGCTCTTTAGTGGGAATTCGGGGTCCAGAAAATGGAAGAGGTCTTCTCTATTTATAGGGGAAGGGATGGCTTAGCTTTAAAGCTAAGTTATTAGCTTTCTTCTGAAGCTAAGGGAGGAGATAACCTGTTTAAATGAGCTGGAACGGATTTGGTGTTTGATCCCCATTCAAATTTCGAAATGATGCTGCACCTGCTTCGTATTTTGGCTCTAATTTTCCGCTCAAAATTTCAATTGATTCAAGATGGGTGTTTTTTGAAAGGAAATTCAATTATCTACAACTTTTTCAGTAATAGAGAAAGCCAAATTTCAACGTTATCCATGCCAAAAATCTGTTCCAAATTGCTGCTGAAAATAGTAACGTCCTTTAAGCATTTTTGAATTTTTTTCCAGGATGTCTCTGTTTCTTTATCCAATTTATTTTTCAAAAATCTTTCTTCTGAAGCAAAGGGAAAGGATAAGTCTATTAGATAGGCTTGAACAGATTTGATGTTGATTCCCATTTGAAATTTTGAGAGAAAATTGAAGATAACGCTGAATTTGTGTTATTTTCTGCACCTGTTTCGTATTTTGGCCATAACTTGCTGCTCAAAATTCCAATTGATTCGGGATTGATGTTTTTTTGAAAGGAAATTCAATTCTCTACAACTTTTATAGAAATAGAGAAATCCAAATTTCAACAATTTTCAGGCCAAAAATGCGATTCAAGTTGCTGCTGAAGATAATGACGTTCTTGTGCATTTTTTTAATTTTTCCTATCTCCAAAATTTTTCAAAATAGCAGATAAGATGCCCTAAAGAAAAAACATTTTTTTTTTCTTCTTAAAAAATGAAATAAAAATGAAATCCAATCAAAAATCACAGTTAATTAATTTTAAATTAATTCTTGTGGGAACCAATCAAAATTAAGTGTTTAAGATAGGATATGATCGGGCCCATCGTGTAGGTGAGCCATGATCGTTGAAAATTGTTTGTATGATAACTTTTGATCAGGTGGTCCGATCAAAACCCATGACATACCATTATGATTGTTAGAGCATCAAGATTTGTTTTGTATCACAAATTTGAAGATCTACCGGTTGGTTAAATGCAAGTTGTAAAATTGGGTGTCTACACTGTCAAATCGCATGATCAAATAATTTTTTTAAAATTATATATATATATATATATATAAACTAATAAAAGTAAGTTTGATAAATCATAACACGAATATGTAAATTTAAAAAAAAAGTAGGCATATTTCTAAATTAAACTTGTCATTATAA
The DNA here is from genome assembly GCA_030021035.2 of Notholithocarpus densiflorus. Taxonomy (NCBI): domain Eukaryota; kingdom Viridiplantae; phylum Streptophyta; class Magnoliopsida; order Fagales; family Fagaceae; genus Notholithocarpus; species Notholithocarpus densiflorus. Next base: position 45,884 of record JARYZH020000360.1, read on the forward strand.
TTCAAAATCAAGGTTTCACAAGCAATAGCATTAGAAATTCTATAAAATTCACAAGCAAAATAAACGAATGTCATAAGATTGCAACTAAGTTTTTGCTAAATAAAATCTTGTTACATGTTTAAAAATTATGTATATTAAACAAAGAAAAAAAAGGCAAATCTCAAACTAAGTAAACAAAAGAAGAGAAAATAAAATGTTAATGGCTTAAACTAAAAGAAATAAACAATTAAAGCATAAAAAATATAAACAAAATAAGAAAAAGAAGGTTTAAGCAATAAACTATGAATGCTCTAAAATGTGTGAAAATACAAGAACTATTTAGACTCCAAAATTAAAATTACGGCTCGATAGATTTTACTCTAACTTATACTAAGTGCGGAAAAGAGTAAATGCGAGCGTATAAACATATAAGTTACTCTAACCCATATTCATAATAACACAGCAATAAAATGAAAAGTAAAAGAGTAGGGAAGAAAGATGCAAACACAAGATAACATGCCGATGTGTTATAGAAGAGGAAACCGAAGAACTCGGCGAAAAACCTCTCCACCGCCCTCCAAGCGCTAATCGATCTACTAAACAATCAGTTGGGATACATGAATTAGTAAGAGACCCTCCAAGCCTAATTTACCCGATGTACCTAAGCCCTCCAAGCTCCTACTCCAACAAGGCTTCTCGGAACCGTGTCTTGTCTAGCTCTCCGGATTCTGCAACAAGCTCCATGTTGCATCCACCATCCTTGGCATCTTCCAATGCTTCCCAGCAGCACCAAAAATACTCTCAACACTTTGAATGTGTGTGGGTAGTGTTTGGGTAGAAATCTCATCTCAATAGGTATAACAATGGGAGAGGGAATGAGAAGAGACTATTAAGATTTCTCTCTAAGAATAGGTAGCTCTCTCTAATATGTGGGTGTGTTGTAGAAACCACTCTTAGGGTTTTTCTCTCTAAATAGCCACACTTACATTTGTGGGTAATGAGGGTATATATAGTATGGGTATAGATAGTGTGTATCAAAAATGACAGTTCAACAAAACAGACTGTTTTGTGGGTATCTCGCAGGAAGGCCTTACCTGCGAGATACTCGCGAAAACCAGTTGTCTCTATCCTGTCCTGACTCTTCGCATTCCAGTCATGTGCAGGGCACATGCATCACTTCGGGGGATGCTTACTTGCGAGCTACCCGCGAAAACACTTCAGTCTTCAATGCCTTGAGTCTTCACACTCTCTCTTTCTCACACACAACCTGTAACACCCCGACCCAATTTTATAGTTAACCTATCTTCAAGTGGTTAATTATTATTTTTAAGTCAGTTCCTTTCTATAATTAATAGAAGAGTATTTAATAAATATATTATTTTATAATGCCATTGAATAAGAATTGTAAAGATTATAAATAATTAATGTCTATTTGTATTATAAATATATACTAAGTATGTACAAAACTTTATTAAGTGGTTAAGTTATTAGATATATAGTTGTTGGGGTTTAATTAAGTGTATAAAGGTAAGGGTTTATATGCAAAGTTATTTTATTATTTGGGCCTTTCTAAAATATAGAATTATGGGAGAGTGAAAAGTATAAATGCTAAAAGTTGAAGAGGTGGGTCATGTTCTTTTCTTTCCTTAGCATTACATGTGCCCCACCCAAGCCATTTTCCTTGACTTCTTGGCTGCACCAGAAACTTCCTTGGTCTTTCTTTCTTTGCTTCTTTGTTTTCTTCCTTCTTTGTTCTTATTGGCTGCACCTTTATCTCTTCTTTGACTTTCTCAAAGAAAGAAGACTCAAGAAGCTCTCTCCCTCTTTCATACCCACGGGTCCAACACCAAAAGAAAGAAAAGCTCTCATCTCTTTTCTCCCTTTCACACCTACGGGTCCAGCAGCAAGGAAAAAGGTTTCCTTCAATTCTTCTCAAGCTTTTGTTCCCAACTTGAAGTTAGAGTGATTCTAGCTCTATCACTCCAAGAATCCATGTCTAAGGTAAGGGGAAAATGTAATTCTTTTAGTCTTTTGTTCATTTTAAACTTAAGTGATGGTTATATGATTTTGTTTATGGGTGTGTTGGATTCTAGAAATTGTTGATTGCCCAAATATGAATTGAATCATTGTTATGCTTGCATGTGCTCCTAGATACTAAACTTGATAAAATCTGTTATGGGTAAGTGTTAAAATGAGTAAAATAGCTAGATTAACTTTATGGAAGTGCTATTTGAGGTGCTGAATGTGTAGTTGATCCAGAAATTGAAGCTTGTTGAGAGTTAGTTCATGAACTTGTTAAGAGTTGCACTCACTAGTTAACCTGTTTGGTCATTATAAATTATGTATTTTTCTAAGATACCTATGGGTAAAAGGTTTGTTGGAGATTATTATATAATATGTCTAGCATAAATTCTGTATTTTTCTAGGATAGCTATGGGTAAAAGGTTTGTTGGAGATTATTATATAATATGTCTAGTATATGTGTATTAAATTTCATATGAAAATATCATTGTTTGATAATTGTTTGTGAATTTACAAGAAAATGTTGCAAAGCTGTCACTGTGACAGATTCTGTGTTTATGCATGATAAATTATGTATTAAATTGTATACAGTGAATTAGGATGTTAGGAGTTGTTCTTATGAATTCTAAGACACATATGGTTCAAATGGAAGTGGTCTCACAGCCATTGGATCAATATAAAAATAATGGTTTAATTTCTAAGTTGCATGAAATTCTGTCAGGACAGATTTGAGCACGTTGTCTTGTATGATTTTTAGTAAATCATGGTTTTATGCTTTTTGACTCCGAAATTGATATGGTATTTACTAGACATCCAGAGGAGTTGCTCTGTAAAATGGCATGAAGTTTGGATGTGAACTGATAGCTCATTTGTATTTTATAAGTGCAGTATATGCTACTGGAATAAAACAGTGAATAGTAAGGGACATGCCTAACTTTGAGGATTTAATTCTAAAGTTAGGGTGAATGATTTGAGCTATAATTTATTATACTCATCATTTGGTATGTCTGGATCATAACTAAATTTTGTATAACTTGGTTCAAGGTTTAGTACTCAAAGGAGGGGTTCTAAACCATCAGCCTGTTGTTTTTATGAAGCTGTCTTGTTCAATGCGTTGTATGTTGCCATATGAATGTATATGGTTATATAACCATGTTTAAAGGATTTTATGTTTATGCATGCATTATTGCCCTAATCTCAAAGAACCTTTTGAAATGAAGTTGGCTCTTATAGAGATATGAGATTAATGTGAGAATGTTGGTTTTTCTATGATTTGGTACATCATTTTGTATGATGAATGTATTTTGTGTTTGTGGGAACCTCGTTGAGTTGGGATTAGGATTTCCTTGTTTATAAGAGATAGGCTTTGAGATGAATGTGTAAATTTATGATAAGGAATAATGGATAGTAATAAACTTTTATTTTGGTTTAGGTGTTACCAGTTCTCTAGGTCTAAGCTCCTTCGACTTTAGGCTCTCGGTTCCTCTGCTTTCAGGTAAGGGATAAGTTTTATGAGCATTTGGTAAGTCATGAGGTTATTTTAAAGTATATTATGCATTAAAAGGTTTTTTATTAGAGATATGGCATGTAATCATATTTTAGACAAAGATATGTTCGTGAGCTTTCGAAACCTTATGTATATGATTTAAGCATATTGATGCCATTACTAATTTCTACGAACATGATGTTTAAAGAAAAGAATGGAAATGCCATTATTATGAAATGTTATGCAAAATAAGAAATTTTAGTATGATGTATAAGTATGAAATGTTTTCGGGTTATGTCCTTTGATGATCTGAACTCTGCCAGTAGGGGTTTAATTACTGGCTTTCCATGGAAAATGTTATCTGATTGGCCATTAAGTAGGACTGGCTCTGTTGTACCCGCCTTTGTTGGTTACGGCCAACTTGTGGAGGAAGTCAACCTACCTCCATGGTTGAAGATATGTATTATGATTTGATCCCGGGAATACCTGGCATTGTGGGGAATGCTGGATGCCTAGCACCGTGATGCTAGAAGCCTCCCAAATAAGTACAAACTTATTAGATATGGACTAACCAATATGTTATGAATAGCTATATTAGTTTATTGATCATGAGAGAATGATATGTTTAAATGCATTATGAAAAGTTAAAAGGTCTCATGAAAAGAAGTTTATGATGAAAAGAAAAGTTGTTTTTTAAAGATAAGAGTTTCTAAAGTTCTGTTGTGCTTTAAAGATAAAGAATCTGACGAAAAAGTTTTAGTGTTTTATAAAGATAAAACTTTTGATGAAAGTACAAGTTTATGCTAAAAAGTTATCAAATATCTATTCTTATAAAATGTTAAGTTTTATGACTATGAAAGTTATAATATTTTACGAGAAGGAGTTTATGAAGAAAAGTTTTGTTATTCTTTAAGATGTTTCTAGTTTAAGACAAAGTTTCCAATTATCTTATTTAAGTTAAAATGATTATTTTGTAATGAGAATATACATATATATATATATATATGTATGTATGTATATGATTTTAAATAATCAATATTATATTTGGTGACTTTGTAAGAAATGAAAGAAGTTCAATCTGAAAAGTTTTGATAATATTATTCTAATAAGAAAAAGGAGAACAATTATTTACCTATGAAAGCATATAAGCTATTATTATGAATAGTATAAAATACTATGCATGAAAAGATGTTCTCCTATCTGAATATTTATAAATGAAATGATTTGATATACATGCATCCTTATTAAATTCTCATGTATCTTACCTTCACTAGGCTTCGCAGCTCACCCTATTATATTTCAGTCAACAGGTTTTATTTTGGAGCAAAGGGAGCCTTAGTCAAGTTTTGGAAGGAGCTGGTTTTAGTTTTAAAAGTATAGATCCCAAACTAGCAATTTGATGCTTAGCTTTGTAGTATTTGTGTAATTTAGGATCTAATGAAAGTTGTGTACCTTAAAGCATTAAGAGATGTATTTTGTGGAATTTAGAATATAAGTAATTGGTGGATTATGTTATTCTTTGAAGTACAATGTAGATGCTCTGAATATCAAGTGGAAAGTTATATCATTTAAGTAAAGAAACAAGAATGAAAAGAAAGAGGGAAGCTTTTGTAAAAGTTTTGTAAAAGTTAAGTTGATTCTTGTTAATACCAAGTTTAGGCTTGATATTAACATGCCGGTCATGGTCACAAATCCGAGTATCAGGTTTGGGACGTGACAAACATGGTATCAGAGCAAAGGTTATGATTTTGTAGACTCTAAGTATCGATCTTCAGAGTAAGATATTAAGATTGGGTAGTTAAGGGTAGACAAGTAGGATACATCTCTTCTGAGATGTTTGAGTTGTTTGATCATTGGCTTATTATTTGATGTCTACTAGTATTTTTGGATATCTTGAATTATGAAAACATGCTTAGTATTGCTATGGTTATAGCTCTTTTGTTATTAGTACTATGATTCTTGCTACAATGATGTAGTAACTTGTCGATTGGATGTATTTGTCTTTTGATAAGATTTGTAAAAGAGATGTCTTCTTATCTTTATATGGTAATCTATGATTATTATGAAGACTATAAATATGTCTCTCTCTCTTTTCTAGTACAAGTGAACTTATGAGATACCTCAAGTAAACTATAGTGCAGTGATAATATATTTATACTTTAATGATGAGGGTTCCATTTTGATTTCTGAAATGTAAAACAATGAGTATAATGTTTACTGGGAAATTGTTTATCAAACTTTTTAAGAAAGAAAGAAGTTTTTAAGAGTGAATTATTAAATGTTTTGAAAATTTGTATATATTATTTTATTGTAGTCGGCCTTCCTAATGTTGGTATGGACTGAATTAGTTGAACACCACTGGCCACGTGTGATCTGCTAAGTCATTTGCCAACTAACCTTATGTGGGGTGACATAAAAATGATTATTATGCCTATTCCTTGGTCAAGTAATTTGTTAACTGCCGTTGAGCTCGCGTGTGGTTAAACAAGTTATTGACAACGAAAAATTTTAGTATAACATAATATCACTTGTGAAGTTTATTTTGAAAAAAACAAAAAAGTGTTGTCAAAGTGAATTTTGATAAGTTTTTGGTTGTTGATAATGTATAACGTTATATCTCTCTTTTTTTTTTTAATAAATGAGAGATATATGCTAAATGGATGCTTTCTAAGAAATTCTTTGAGTTTATGGAATTGACCTTATTTGATTGATTCATTCTATTGTACCTCTTGAAATATAATGTGTTTCCCAAGTTACAAAAATTTTGACAAGTGAATGATTTTTAATATCTATTTGTCACAATTAAGACCTTTTCTTATTAAATCCCCTGATTATATTGACATTATAAGTATTGATAATATAAATTCTGATCAGTGTATGAAAGAATTTCTTAATTATATTCTTAGATTGAATATATATTATGTGATGTGCTCTTAGTACTTCTCTGCATGTGTATATAGAGTTGTATCTTTTAATTGAGCATGAAAATTGTTGAAAGCACATATCATAACTTAAGAAAATTTTATAATAAGATAAAGATTTGTAATGTATATAAATGATTTGACATGTGATTCTACTATGTTTTGTGATTTTCTCAACTTATCATTTCACATTGTGGTAATACAAAGATATTTACTGTTATAATTTTTTAGGACGAAAATTTTTAAGAAGGGAAGGATGTAACACCCCGACCCAATTTTATAGTTAACCTGTCTTCAAGTGGTTAATTATTATTTTTAAGTCACTTCCTTTCTATAATTAATAGAAGAGTATTTAATAAACATATTATTTTATAATGCCATTGAATAAGAATTGTAAAGATTATAAATAATTAATGGCTATTTGTATTATAAATATATACTAAGTATGTACAAAACTTTATTAAGTGGTTAAGTTATTAGATATATAGTTGTTGGGGTTTAATTAAGTGTATAAAGGTAAGGGTTTATATGTTGAACAGAAAAAATTGATGCATAGCCCTAGGTTTGGGGAATTGAAACAGTGAAAAGTGATGTTTACAGTAACATGTATCGGCAAAGAAGTGAAAGAAAAATGCATTTTTTTAAAAAAATTTCTTTAGGTTTTCTCTTATTTAAATTATCATACATTAAACAGTAAAAAAGTCATTGAGGTGGACCTATTAGTGTAATTTTACACAATTTACATCCCAGCTAGGTCACATGGTTTGCCTAAATCCCATTGGGTTTTACTAGTTTTGACTTGGTCTTGTGTACATTCAATCCAATTGATCACCAAGACCGATCTATATACCGGGTCATCAAAGAACACCATAAATGCATTCTCCATTATATTATAAAAGAGGCTGCTAATGGGTGGCCAGATCGGCTTGCCTTAGCAAGCACCCTGTAGGTGCAATCAATCAATGAGGAGAAGCTTTTTTTTTATTTTTATTGGTAAGCATGCACCAAATAGGTCTTGAACCCACAACCTTACCCTCCACCTAGAACTTGTAAAAGCACGAGTTGCCAGTTGACAAAAAGAATAATCTAGCACTTTAACTGTATAATGTGTTAATGTATAAGTATTGTAGGATAAGAAATAGAAGTTTAGACAAAGAAGAAACTTCAGCACAGAAGGCTATTAAGTTTAGATAATAAACTTAAGTTTAGATAGAGAAGTCAAATACTAATATTTAAAAAAAAAAAATTTGAGGGGCAATCAATGTATAGCTCCGTCTCTATGTTCGCTACTGGTTGATGTTGGTTTTAATAACAGGATCGAAATATTTTCATACAGGTAAATATCGGTTTACTATTTCAAAATTAGTGCAATATACAATTATATAAATATATAATAAAAATATTATTACTTATTACTATTGAGCTAAAATTTAAATTGATAATAGAATAAACAAAAATTCTAATGAACTGAATTAGTGGATATGGTTTACCCAAAAAAAAGAAAAAAAAGAATTGGTAGATATGGTTTTGTTTTTTTTAAAGTAAAAATTGGTTAATTGCACACATCATACATTTGTCCTTACATTGTATTCCACCACAGTCCACAGTCCACACTGATTGGTAAATACAAGGAAAATGTTAGGTTCTAAGGAATTAGGAACTAATGTATTAGAACTTCATTTTGTAATGTTGGCAAACCATGATCAAAACGTTTTAGTCTTGTTTAGACTTGCTCAAAGTATATGCTTTTTATGTAAAGTTGGAATCGAGTTGCTGCAGAATTTACTGTGTAAATCTGCCTGGCTCGATCGATTGAAAATTAGGCTTGATCGATTGAAGCTCGTACAAATTTTTTTTCTGCAGAATTTTCCAACTTAGCCTAAGCCCGTTTGACATGTAAGGTTTTATGTTTTGTCTTAAGTATAAAAGGGAAAACCTAGCCACGTTTTAGAGTTGCTCTTTATGCTGTGTGTGTGAATCTTCTGTGAGATCTAGAGGTGTTTGCCTTCACACATACTTAGGGTTTCCAAGATTCAAGATTATGTCAAGAACTTGGTCATCATTCAGTTGTAGAATCAAGAGCTTAAAGATACACAAGCGGGAGTGTTTGTACTTGCTGGGAATTCAAGAAAGAAGTAGTCCATGGACTTGGAGCTATCATGGGGTCATGGTAGTAAGTTTCCTACTCAATGTAGCAATAGGATGTTAGTGGTCTAAGTCGCTATTGTGTAAACTTCAATTCTTTCATAGTGAATTCGTTTTACCTTGAAGATAGCTAGGTTAAATCCTCCCTAGGTTTTTTACCAGTTTGGTTTTCCTGGGTCATCATATCTTTGTATTCTTTATTTTCCGCATTTTATATTAATATGATATATTTGTTTTAACCTAAATTTGATAATTTGACTAAATAATCACTTGGCTAATTAACTAGGTTAATCTGGTTGTATTTTAATTTTAAGGGGTCTAAAAAAAAAAAAAATGGCACTTTTGTAAATAAATATGCATGGAATGGTATTTGTAAGGAAGACACCTTCCAAGAAGTTTAATTTCAACTTAAAAATTGAAAAGACTACCCTCCCACGTGATTCCTTGTCTTTATTTCTACTTTTTACTTTCCCTTTCCCATCTTCTTTTTCTTTCATTTGTGTGTGAGAGAATGTATGGTATGTTTTCCTTTTCTTGGTTAATTTGTTGATTGGAGCGAATCTATGTGTGACAGTGTGAGTAAACACAATTATTTAGTCAATTAATTCCGCGTTGTCAATAAAGTCATTTTATTCATTGTTTTCTCACTCACTTTTTGAAAAATGAAAGAGCCTCTGTTCAAAATTTCGCACCATGGAATCTTTGTGGAAGTGGGACTTCTCTACTTTCAAGGCCTTCATTTCCATTCAAATATCGCTCTGTCAAAAAACTTGGAGCTTTACTCCTCATCTCTTGTAATTCTCATTTCATCACATCTTTCTTCTTCTCAATCTTCTGCTTGTAGATTCTAATGGCTTTCCCAATCAATCAAGGAGACTGCTTTTCTTCTTCCACTCACCAGTGGGACTACGATATTTTCTTAAGCTTTAGAGGTGAAGATACCCGCAATGGTTTTACTGGCCATTTATATCGAGATTTGTGTGACAACGGTTTCAATACTTTCATTGATAATGACCTCCGAAGAGGAGAAGAAATTTCAGTTGAACTTCTGAAAGCTATTAAATCGTCAAGGATTTCAATTATCATATTCTCTCAAAACTATGCATTTTCAGCTTGGTGCTTGGATGAACTTGTTGAGATTCTTAACTGCAAGCAAAATGGACAATTGGTTCTACCTGTTTTTTACAAAGTGAATCCATCTGAAGTACGTAAACAAGAAGGTAATTTTAAAGTAGCACTAACTCAACAAGAAAACAAGTTCAAGAATAACATAGAAAAGGTGCAGAGGTGGAGGGAAGCTCTATATGGAGCAGCTAATTTATCAGGATGGCATTATGAGGATGGGTACGTATCTAATAACAAATGTTATGTGTTTTTATGACTTTTAGACTTCTAATGGTTTTGTTACAACCACAGATTCCAAATATGAAAAAATAAAAAATAAATCTAATCTCATGACCTCACATTTCACCCACACTTGTGAGAAGAGGAAGTGTTGTTTGAATCAAGGCTTATCGACATAATCCTTTCAAAAACATTTCTCTAATTTTCTTAATCATTTCATTCAAAGTATTAAAAATGGGTTTTCAATACGCTTGTAACCTCACCTAAGGTGAAGTTTTCATGTCCCTACTTGCCAAAAGACCGAAACAATTTCTTACTAGGTAAAAAAAGAAAGAGAATGAATCAAAATCAAAGTTGTGAATAAAATATAGATTGTCGTTTCAGTTTGCCGAAGAAACACAACACACAGATATACATATATATATATATATATATACACACCTTACGATGACTTGTTAATGTTATAGTTTCTCCCACCAATTATTTTATTCATTTTTAAATCCAAATTTTTTTGATTATTTTGGTGAAGTATGGAAATCCAAAATCTTATTCCACCCAAAAAAAAAACTAATATTAACGCTTTTTTTTTTTTTTTTTTTTGTTACAAGATAAAAATTCTACTTTAGTTTAATCTAAGTGTATATGTGTGTGAGTCTCACTCCTGAAAACTTGAACCCTGGCCCTTGCCCCTTACACCCTACAAGTACTTATACTTGTGGAGTGACCATCGCACCAAGCGTGTGCAGTGGTATTGCTATTTCTGAAATCCTTGAATGATGTCCTTTAATTTAATTGATAATATGTCAAGTGTAGGTTTTAATGCACAAAACTAGACATCTTGATTCTTATATTTTAATATTCATATTTTTAACTAGTCCAACTCATTTAATGTCTTGTATGTTTTATTGCAGCGGCCCTGAATATAAATTCATCCAACAAATTATTAATTATATATATACCAAATTAAATGGCAAACAATTATTTGTTGCTAGATACCCTGTTGGAGTAAATTCTCGTGCCAAGGCCATAGAATCGCTTTTAGATATTAAGGTAAATGATGTTCGAATGGTAGGGATTCATGGTCTTGGGGGAATAGGTAAGACTACTATCGCAAAAGCTGTTTATAATAGAATTTTTGAGCATTTTGAAGGAAGTTTCTTTCTAGAGAATGTTAGAGAAAAGTCTGGAACAAATGATGGCATAATCAAACTACAAGAGGAACTCCTTTTTAATGTCTTAAGGGGCAAACATTTAAAGGTGGGAAGTGTAGCGCGTGGAACCAACATGATAAGGGAAAGACTTCAAAGTAAAAGGGTTCTTCTAATTCTTGATGACGTGGAAAAATTAGAACAAATTGCAAATTTGTTTGGAAATTTTGATTGGTTTGTTTCAGGAAGTAGAGTCCTTATAACAACAAGAGATGCACACTTGCTAGCTAGTCTTGGAAAAGATTGTACAACTTACGAGGTGAAGAAATTGGACAAACATGAAGCTCTTGAACTCTTTAATCAGCATGCCTTCCAAGGAAATAAACTTGAGGAAGATTATTTTGAACTTGCAGACCAAGTCATACAATATGCTAGTGGCCTACCATTAGCTCTTACAATAATAGGTTCTGATTTGTGTGGAAGAACAAAATCTGAATGGGAAAATGCAATTCATCAATATAAAATTATTCCTGAAGCAGATATTCATAAAAAACTTGAAGTAAGTTATGATGGATTAAGACCAATGGAAAAGGACATTTTCCTAGATATTGCTTGTTTCTTCAAGGGAAGGAAGAAGAATTATGTTGTAAATATATTAGATGCTTGCAAGTTAAATCCAATATTTGGTATTCAAAACCTCGTTAATAAATGTCTTGTAACTATTAGTCCCTATGACATGTTGGGGATGCATGACTTGGTACAACAAATGGGTAGGGAAATTGTTCGGCAAGAATCACCAGAACTCAAAGAGCAGCGTAGTAGGTTATGGCAATATGAGGATGCTCTTGAAGTACTAACCGGAAGTAAGGTATAACTTCTTTTTCTTTAGTTTTTCATTAGGTAGAAGTAATAAGTTTTTTTTTTTTTTTTCCTTTGATATTTTTTTTTCTTTTTAACATTATATAAAATATAAATTTAATAGTATCATTTTTGCACATAATTTCAAGATTATTATAGTTTTGGCAAATTCTATTGTGTTATATGTTTCACTTAATTCCTTTTCCAAATAGGGGTCAAACAAAATTCGAGGTATAATGCTGCATTTGCCTAATCCAATAACAGTGCAACTACATGCTAAAGCTTTCAAAAAGATAGAAAATCTCAAATTTCTTAGTGTTAGAAATGTACTCATTTCTAAAGAACTTAAATATCTCCCAAATGGGTTAAAGTTACTTGAATGGGACCCATATCCTTTTTCCTTGCCATCCAATTATTGTCCTCAACAACTTGTTGTACTTGAGACGCCGAGTAGTTGCACTAGATTGGAGAAGCTATTCAAGCAGGTATGAGCATTAGTATTGATGAATTTTGATTTCTTTAAATGTTATCTCTAAAATTTTGTCGAAGAACAATTTTTTATTTACTTTTTTTTCCTTGTAGGGGTCCTTTTTCAATAATTTGAGAAGTATCAATTTGGAGAAGAATTTAACCATTACAAAATTACCTGATTTGTGCACCCCAAACTTAGAGAAATTGGACATTAGTGGTTGTAGAAATTTAATTGAGGTTGATGAGGCCGTCGGATCACTTGATAAGCTTAAAGAGTTGAGCCTAGGGGGTTGCATAAAACTTAAAACTCTTCCCAGCACCCTTAGGTTGAAATCTCTAGAATTTATGGCTCTAAACAACTGCCAAAGCCTTGAAAAGTTTCCCAATATTCACTCAGAAATGGTACCTAACTTTTTAGGTCTTGGTGGTACTAATATTAGAGAATGGCCTTCATCACCGGGGAATCTCATTAGTGGGCTTAAAGAGTTATTCCTAGATAGTTGTCAAAACTTTGATTTTCTGGTTAGCTTTTCGACATATGAGTTTACGAACTTGAGGGTACTGGAAGTCTCGAACTGTGACGGAAATATAATTGAATCACACATTTTGACGAGGCCCGAATCCTTCCCCTCATTGATGTATCTAGGTATACGTGATTCTAGTATTGTTACAATCCCGAGAAGTATTAGTGGATTTACTAGATTACAAGAACTCGACGTGCGCAATTGCAAGAACCTTCGAGAAATTTCAAGGCTTCCACCGTCTATGAGTCTTGTGCTTGCAACAAATTGCATGTCTTTGGATCTACCGTCATCATGTAGATTATTAAATCAGGTGAGCTCTCTCTATGTTAATAATCAGGTGAGATATATATATGTATATATCACGAGAATCTCTAAATTTTAATTTCTTGTATTGGCTAAATGCAGTTCGGAGAAATATTCATGGATCCCAACTTTTGTGGGGGCTCTGACTATCTCGGTGGTTGTGAACTTATACTACCAAGAATTCCAAAGGGGTTCAAATTGAAACATCAGAGTGATGGAAATTCTGTATCATTCAGGGTTGGTCGTGAATTTCAAAAATTAGTTCTCTGTTTTGCTTTTCAATCGGTGTTGAAGAATGGTACGGAAGCAACTTGTTTTGTTGATTCCACCAATGGTTTTTCAGAAGAAAAACAATTTTTTTTGGACGAGATAGAAGGAGGTTCTGAGCATCTGTGCTTAAGTCCTATAGATCTTGGGCAATGGGAAGAATCAAATCCATCTGAAGAGAAACTCCTTACGATTGAAGTTAAAATCAAGTACGGTGAAATAATCCCTTCTTCTTCTGATGACCCCAAAATTACATGGTTGGGAGTCCATGTAGACTGCATCTGCTGTGGTCGTGGGTCTTCCTCTGTCTCTGATGACATCGTTTCTGTCTCTAATGACATCGATTCTGTCTCTGATGACATCGATCACCATTCTTTTCCATCTGATGGGGGGCTTCAATTGGACACCAACTCACTCAAGTTTCACCCAGCTTGGGGATTTAGTGACGTGATGGATGATCTGGGTTCATCTTCAAGGGCCTGGAGTTGTGATAACACTGAGCCACAACCTTTGCCGGCTATTTTCTCCACTTCTAATGGTTCAGATTTAGATCATGGGGTTTTAAACAGTGGAGGGGCTTCAGGGCTTTTGATCGAGCCAAACTCAGGTTTAGCTGGGTCATATTTGGGATTTACTTATGGGTTGGATAATCTTGGTTCATCTTCAATGGCCAGGATTTGTGATAACACAGATTTAGATCATGGGGTTTTCAACAATGAAGGGGTTTCAGGGCATTTGATTGAACCAAACTTTGAATCAACATTTCCAGGTGATGTGCTCGATTCGCACGATTCGGATTCATCATCATTTGTCAATCCATTTGCAAGCATTGAATATAATGATTTGCACGATTCGGATTTATCATCATTTGTCAATCCATCTACAAGCATTGGATATAATGACTCAGATGCAGGAGAACATTGGCTCCTTCGGTTCCTGAAGACACCACCATTCACCATTCTTTTCCCGTGCTTCCGTTGAATACCACAAATGGGTCCGAACTAGGCTTGGGTCGGCTAGATTTGGGATTTAGTGATGGGTTTGATCTTGGTTCATCTTCAATGTCCCATGCCTTTGACAACAACGATTCCAACTTCAATCTGTTTCAACTTTCAACGAAGACCATCTGGATCACACTTCAAAGAATTATGCTTCCAAGGTATGCCTGCTTTAGTTGCATTTTTGGATTCACATCTTTGGCTGCCTGTATCATTCATAGGATTGTTGCTCAAGTATTTATAGGAAAATCAAGCTGCTAGGCTTTGTATTTATTAGTTATAAAATAAGTATTTAATTTAATTTTATAATTTTATTTTAATGCAGTTGTTGTTGACTTGTTGCTGTTGAAGAAATTGGTAGGTCCAATATTCCAATCCACCTTGCAATTTGACTTTCATTTCTTATAATATTTGTCTTTTATTCATTTGATTTGTCTGCTTCTAGTGCTAATTTCTTCTTACGAGATTTCTTAAACTTCAATTTTACCAAATAACACAAGCTGAAGTAATTGGTATGCTTGCTGATTGTTTGAAATTGAAATTTATGTCAAGCACACAAGCTGTTCGATGAAATGCTTTTTCAGGATATTGAACCTATTTGCTTAGATGTTTCTGTCATATGCAATTCATCTGGCCAATTGTTAATGTCTTATTAATAATTTCTAAAAAATAATTTTGTTAGATTACTTTTGCTTTTCTTGTGGGTTTTAACTTTTGATATTGTTAATTGTCATAGATGTTTCTTTACTTTTATTGATTCACTAAATAATATTACTTAGATTTTTCATTATTTTATTTAGAGGTAAGTGACAACTGAACAAGAATGCATCAAACATATTACCAAGAGAAATAAAAATTAACTTTGCACTAAACTATGGACTTAAAATCCTTAAGTATCTTTCCTTTGTCAAAATGGCTATGGCAGCAAGTTAAGTCATAATATCTATTATAATCCTAGGCATATAGTTGGTACCAAGTAGTTGTTTGGGGGTAAAAATAAGTTGAAGGTTGTTAAATTACCAATTGTTCCAAAAGCTTAAGCTGTTAGGAAATGGTGAGTTTAATCACTTGACCATAATTCTAACACTCCCCCTCACTTGTGGGCCTAAACTTCCCCTTAATAAGTGGGAGCCCGACAAGTGAGAATTTAACATTTTAAATGGGAGGTAGAATAAAGCCAGAGATCGAACTGAGGATTTCCTGCTCTGATATCATGTTAAATTACCAATTGTCCCAAAAGCTTAAGCTGTTAGGAAATGGTGGGTTTAATCACTTAACCATAATTCTAACAAAGGCCAAAAGTTTTAAAAGCACCATAATAAAACTTCCTAGGTCTGCATTGGTTTATTATGTTTGGCTTGAAAGAAATGCTTATGTATTTTGCGGCAATGTCAAGTCTAAGGAGGCATTAAGCCATCAAGGCTTTTATTTAGTTTCCTGCTTGCTCTGTTTTTGTTGTTAGGTGTTACAGCTTTTAGATGCTGGTGTTTCCTATTTGTATGGTTTGTTTCTTTAATAAATATTTGTTCATCAAAAAAATAATAGTAATAATTACTTGAGGACCTTGATCATTTTCGCTTACTTATTTTTTACATTGCCAAAAAAGGCACAAACTACAAAGAAAGTGTGAATTCAAACCTGAATTCTGTTGCAGCCAAACATTAATGTTCTAACTGAATTTTTTTTTTTTTTTTTTTTAATTTATTGATTGCATTGCTCATATGGTTACTGGGTTTTTCCATTTACTGCTGCTTCTTTTTTTCTTTAATGTGGTTTAACTATTGAGAACATCTAGATTTGGATGGAAAACGTAAGAATATGCAACGTTTGAGAAGTTTCTATGTGCTATGCAATCCTATCCTTTTTTTCCCCTAATTGGGGGTCAATTTGTATATTTTCTTTCTGCTTATTATTAAGATTTTTTTTTTTTTTTTTGAATGGAAGATAGAGAATTGTTAAGATACTAAATTTACTGTAAAACATATTTAGGTTTTTCAAGTTCAACTCTCAGATATGAAAATACTTGCTTTAGATCTATCCAGCCAAGCTAAATCATGTAATGGTTAGTGTGGTAAAATGTCGAAAGGTCCTATTAGTCAAAAGGTTTATCTTTGTTGTTTCTTTTTACTTTTTAGGTTTGAAGTTGGAAGCTCGAAAATGTGTTAAAACACAAGATCTTGTTTAGACCTCCAATTAAAATAACGGCTAGATTGATTTTACTCTAACTTATCTAAGTGCGGAACAAGAGTAGATAAATCGCAATCAACTGATATTACTCTAGTGCATAAACATGAACAACAAACAATAAAAGTAAAGCACAAGAGAAAAGAAAGAGAGATGCAACCACAATAAAAGTAAAGCACATTATTTTGTTTTTTTTTTTTGGTAGATGATTGCATCTTAATGTATTAAAAAAAATGATTTTGTGTATTTATAATTTGTTAATACTATATGGATGCCTTTTTTTTTTTTCGCTTATACTTTGGCCTCCTCTAGCTTAAAATCCTGGATCCGTCTTGATTCAATTTCAATGTGATGTCATGAACCATGTAGTTGTTTATATATTATGTTTTATTAAAAGAAGTTCATATTATGTCAAAGTAATCTTTGATGTGATGTCATGAACCATGTAGTTGTTTATATATTATGTTTTATTAAAAGAAGTTCATATTATGTCAAAGTAATCTTTGAATGTATGGAACTTGGTGCTGACGTGTGTGATGTGATTAGTTTGGAAAGTGCGTAACAACCATGTTTTAGAGAAGGGCATGAGATCTATTGAGAAATTTAAGTCCTTGCTACTATTTGATTTGCCTGTACTTCTTTAAGTACTGTGAACATAGTGTAATTCCTTTCATTTGCAATAAAATCAATGGATATGGGTGTATGTAAATAAATATATATTTGACACACGTTAACAGTATCTTCTTTTTATTATCAACTCTCTAAATTTCTCTTTTTAATGCAACTTTGGTCTTTAGATTATTTATTGCGCGGTTCTGGAAAAGCTCGAACAAGTCCAGCTGCCAAGGAACAATGATAGTTTTGAGATGGATGTGAAAATTAGTCCAAAGATTAACAAAGGTATACCTGGTCTTTTGTAGAATTAAAATATATCCGAAGTCTTTCATCTTTTGAGTGATATTATTGGATGAGTGAAACATCTATTACATATCTTGCTTAATTAATCCTTAAGTATCCTCTTTGAAAATTATTTTGAATAAGTATGCTTCTAAACCAATTCATTTAAAGATATGTTTAAAACTATTTGTCTGGTTTTGAAAAAAAAAAAGTTTTTCTTGAATAATCCTATTCTAATTACTATTTAAGAGGGTTGGGGGGGTGGGGCTGCAGTTAAAAGATTTGTACACTCTAGTATTCTTTTGGATGTGTAGAATGCTCAATCAATCCCTAGGTGAGGGGTTGCCAGGTAAATTCCTAGGCATTGTTTAAATCAATATGACCAGCTCAGATGTTCTTATGGTTGAGATATGGTGCTTAGAACACTCGCAACAGTCTCTTTAAAATAACATTTTGGCTTTTTTTTAGTGAAACTCAAGTAAAATAGTCACGCATCAGTTGTAGAGTGCCCTTGCTACAACCGGCGTTGCATTCTTCCTCGCTAGACAATAAAAAATGATAAAGAGTTCATTTTTCTCTCATTCTCTGCCTTTCTCTCTCTCCGCTCACTGTAAACTCTGGCACTCTCGATTTAGCGCCATTTTCCGCAAGGAGGAGTTGGTCGATCTCACCGGTGCAAGGAAGGAGGTTTTTGCACAGCATAGATTGAAACCCACTGACTCAGGTATGATGCCTTTCTCTTTCTTCTCCAAATTTTATTGCTCTGTGCTTTGATTGATTTTTCCCCAATATGCTTGATGATGGGTATGATGCCCAGTGGAGTGTGGGTTTGTTTGTGTCTATGGGTTTGTGGGCTTGGTGGGCTGCGGGGATGAGGTGTTGGTGTGCTCAGAACAGGTGTTAGCTTCAGTTATTATGACTTATTTTATGTTAATCTTGAATTAGAGCATCTGTTTCAGTAGCTAAGATGTGATTTGTTGCTCAAAGTTATCATTTTTCTTTACCCATTTTCACATCTGATTAGAGTATGTGTTTCAGTATATTCTATTTTACTTTCTTTTTTATATATTCATTCTTCTCTGCTCAGATTTTGGAAGGTAAAAATTTCTAATGCTCAATCATCTGCACCAGATCAAATACTCTCTTGGATGTGTATATCCGGACCTAAATAAAGAACAGTCAATGAGGATAAAATAGAATACTACAACTCACTTTCTTGTAGGTGTGAATTGGCATGGATGACTTTTGAGTGTTTTGATACTTGGTAATGCTGTATAACATGATTAGATATCATACCCTATGCTCTGTTTGATGACTGGTAAATGAGGGAGTAAAAGTAAAGGTGAACAAAGGAAAAGGAAGGAAAAATAGTGCCATGTAGGAAGTAGAGCTTCAACTGAAAAGCTCTTTAGTGTTTTTGAGTGTTTGGTTAAAGTCTCTTTTCAATTCATTGAGATGCAGGATGAGCATAGTCATAAGCTTTGTACTTTCTTCTATTAAAAAAAAAAAATCTTTGTACTTTCTGTTCTTTGTAAAAACCTACTAAACAATATTGCTAGTCTGAATCATGAAGGGACACAATATTGCTAGATTACTTCTTTTTATTTTTTTTGAAAAAAGCTCAGAAATCTTGGTGGTTTATAGGTTTCTGTCCAAAATAAATGAGGTAATATGAGTTTTTGGGGGTTAATATAATGTGGATTTTCACTCTAGTTTTTGGATTCAATCTTTTTCTGTTGATAACATATTTCAATCTTTTATATCTCTTTTTTATTATTGCTTATTTAGTTATTCATAGCAATAGAGAAGAGCAATCCAGTTTTCTTCTTCATTGTTTGCTCATATTTGTAGTGTTTGCAGTTTTACCTTTTATATGTCCATTTTTGTTTTTAAGGTAATTGTTAGGACATATGTGTTTCACTTGTTAAGAACATATGTCATTCTTTTATGTAATTGGCTAATCTTTTGACAAAACGCACTTTACTTGTATTTGGGTAGATCTAAGATGTGTTTAATACTTTAAGAAACATGTTGTTCAAGTCTAGTATTAAAGCCATGAAGATTGGACCAAGAAACAAGTAAAGAAAAACTGTTTACTAAAGCTGGACAGATAGCTCGACACCTGTAGACAGATAGCTCGACACCTTTCGATAGCTAGGCTATCTATCGAGCTTTTCAGCTGAGAGATATCGCAATCTCAACACCTCTCGATAGCTAGGTGGATCGATCGAGAAAGCTCCTGTCTTCTCGACAGCTCCTCGATAGCTTCTCGATAGTTGTATTTGTCGAAATTTAAAGCTCGACACCTTCTCGACACCTCCCGATCGATTGAGGTTATGAGAATTCAGTTTTTCAGATCTGATTTTCGGCCCATGCTGACATGTATGTGTAAGGTTTCTTTTCTCACAACCCTAGACTTATATAAGGCTTATTTTAGAGGCTGTCACATAAGAGAATACAAGGAGAATATATACAAAAGGTGACTAATGCCTTATTCTCTCTGAAAAAAGCTACTGCGTCTTTGCGCCTTAGGGTTTTGTAACCAAGTGCTTCTTGATCTTCATTATTGATCAAGTGAAGAACTTTGCAGCCAACATCTTCTTCTAGTTGGTGTGTTAGTCGCGTATCGGGATCCGCGCAATTGGTTAGTCACATACTAGGATTCGTGCATCAAAAGGGTAGCATTCATATATTGAAGAGTTCAGAGGTTCTGAAGCGGTAGAAGGTTTCTGCTATGAGTTCATCTATGGGGATTGTAGAGTCTAGGGACAAAGGTTTTGTACTAGATTTGAAACTTCTCTTTACTATAGTGAATTGCTTTTCGGGAAGGTTTCCCCCCAGGTTTTTTACTGTGAAACTAGTTTGTTTTATTGGTTTTCCTGGGTTATCATATCTTGTCTTATTTATTTTTTCCGCTGCATGATTTTGACATGATATTGATGTTTGTTTGTTTTAACAAGTTTTATTCATAATAAATCTAATTAACAACTTGGGTTTAAAACTTGTTAATTCTATCAACCGGGGTCTAAATTTCCCAACAGTAGGGAATCAATAATTTAGTATAACTCTGCTTGTGTCTGTGCTTAGTATTATATACTTCGTTCACGGTCTGTTCCAAACACAGAAAAAGAAGAGTAGCAGTAGGTTGGTGGCCATTCTGAAATTTAGTCACTTTATTTGTATGAAGAGGGGTCTAACATGAATAATGAATTTATGATGGACTCTCCACAAGATGAAGTGCATGCCCAACAGTCTCCACCTAAAGTTCAAATGGAATCTATTACTAAGAAGACACAACGGGGTGGTAATTTCATTGTAGAAGAAGATTGTCTCATTGTGTCGGCAAGGCTCAATATTTCATTAGATGCAGTGCAATGGAATGAACAAAAACACAAAACATATTGGAATAGAGTTTTGGAGTACTTCAATAAAGAGAAGACATTTGCATTTACTCATAATGCAAACTCTCTAATGAATCATTGGTCAACAATTCAACTCCATACTAATAAGTTTGTTGGGTTCTTAGCTTTAACTGAGATGGCCAATCCAAGTGGTGTGAACGAGCAAAACAAGGTCTGCAGTGGTTTATTATGTTTGGCTTGAAAGAAATGCTTATGTATTCTACAATAATGTCATCTCTGAAAAGGCTAGCCATGGTTGAGTTTGCCATAATTTAGGGTTTTAGTTTGAATCTTTGTAAGTTTAGTAGCAGCTTTTATTTAGTTTCCTGCTTGCTCTGTTTTTTTGGTTAGGTGTTACAGCTTTTAGATACTGGTGTTTGCTGTTTGTATAGTTTGTTTCTTTAATAAATTCATTTGTTCATAATAATAATAATAATCCATGATTTTACGACCTTGACCATTTTTGCATACTTATTTTCTACATTGCCAAACAAAGAACAAACTACAAGGAAAGTGTGAATTCAAACCTGAATTCTGTTGCTGCCAAACGTTATTGTTATAACTAAAGTAACTTCTTCTTTTTTCTTTTTCTTTTTTGGTGTTGATTGCATTGCTCATGTGGTTACTGTGTTTTTCCATTTCCTGCTTTTTTTTTCCTTTCTTTAATGTGGTTTAACTATTGAGAACTTCTAGATTTGGATGGAAGCTGAATCATGTAATGGTTAGTGTGGTAAAATATTGAAAGGTCTTATTAGTCTGAAGGTTTATCTTTGTTGTTTCCTTTTACTTTAGGTTTGAAGTGTTTATAGGAATTCAAAATCTCTGAGGTAAGACCATGGAAATATTATTTTGTAGAACTCCTACTTTAGTGATCAATGTTTTGGTGAATATTCTTGGATGGGAGTATGGTATACGGTCGATGAGTTAAATTGCAACCTTTTCATACTAGTTTAGTGGTATTGAACTCTCTTGTTTTCTTTGAAAATATCTTAAACCAATTTCCCCATTCATTCAATTGTGTAAAAAATACATAATATTTTTTTTTATGCCTAGATTCAACTTCAAGAGCTAAGATGGGAGGTAAAGAGTAGACTCCTATGCTATGTCATGTACTAATTTTTTTTTTATTTGCTATCACTGATGATTTAGAGATTTAAATAGTTTTTATACAAATTAATTGTTTCAAATCTTTATTTGGGTCTTTTTGTCTAGGAATGTGGAGCAATTATTAAAGGACTAGATCCTATGTCAAGGTCATCAAGAGGTACTCTCTTCAGTTAAAAAGGTAGGTAATTCATTTAACTACTTTTGGAATGGCATCTTTGAAAGTGCACCTTGCTCTTAATGTTCTAAAAATTAAATAAAATTTTTTGATCACATATTAAGATAGAGTTGATTGTTAATCAAAATGACGATCTTTGGGCTATTTTAATACATAGAAACAAAGTAGTGCTAGAAACAAAGTAGTGCATGATGGAATAACTGTTAATGCTAGCTTCTAAAGTCCCCAAGTTATAGTGCTTTCCTTTCTTCTATTTGTAGGGATGCAGCAAACACATTGGAAGTGGACACTGCATTTAAACCACCTGATGTACTTTTCAGCAGTTTTCTTAGAAGTACAGCACATGATCATATATTGGAGGTGTGGATCTCTCTCTCTCTTCATGATATGTCTTATGATGGTGTAAAACCTATAGATAATTTGGTAAATAAAATTATTGTTGGATGCTTCATACGGTTCTATGTATTATATGAGGTCTGTATAAAGATGAGTATTATATGAGGTGTTCATAAACATGAAAAGATAACAGTTGAGCTCCAGATGGTAATGCTGAAAGTCTTTAATTTGGAGCTGCATTATGGGGAGTTTATCTTGTAGCAACTAAAGTGATGAGTGGTGGTACCTAGTGATTTAATTGGTATTTGGAGCAATAGATGTTTGGATCGCTTGTAGTATGAGGTCAGTAACCAAACTGGAATTTCAATGCACTTGGAGGGTCTTGTGTGCTTCTCTCTTCAATCTTTTTAAAACAATAAGATTTATGTTTCTAATTGTTGAGCTTTCCCCCTTTCTATTCATAAGTGATTTGGTTCTTGCTTTTGGAGTTGTATGTGCATTGTAAAACACTATATAGTGATTATAAATCCGCCAGGTGACATTCAAACGTTTACTTAATTATATTTAAATGATGTAATTTTTTTTACTAGTAAGCTGTACATGCACTTTGTGGGTCCTCTACTCATTTTGTGGGAGGAAAAAGTGTACTTTGTGTTAAAGAGTATTGGCTTGAGTGTTGTGAATTTCTTAAATCTATATCTGGATTGCTTTTCTTCCCCTTTTAGAATCTGGCTATAATATCTTGGCCTTTGTGAAATGACATTGGTTTATGATCACTACCTTGTTTCAGTTTTCAGACAAGAAGACATGGATGGAAAATAGCCTTACAATTGAACACAAGTGGGATTGCTGGGATTGGTGAGCAAAAGAGCCTCAACGGCAACAACCATGATCTTGGTTGCACTTGATTTGGTGGAATAGTGAGTGCAGATTGGGTTTGGTTGGGTTCAAAGGTTGTGTGATTTGGGTTTGAGTTTTCATTGGGTTTGGTTCTATTTGTTTTATCAATTAGGAGATTAGTTACAGCATCACCATTGCTTACACTGAATGCGGAGACCACCTCGAGGTAATAGAGACAAAACCAAACCAGTTAGAGTTAGCCCAAAATACCAATTTTGTTAACCAAGCATGTGTAAATAAATAAATACAATTTAGATGATATCCCATTTGCTTTAGACCGTTCAACTCCATAAAAGATCCTTCCATTCCTTTATTGTGGTGATATGTTGTAATTCTCATTACTTTGGAATTCTATGTTTGTTTGTTTGTTGTTGTTTTTTTTTTGTTTTTGAATTGATTTTGGTTATTACTTTCTCTGAAGAGTTTGATCACTCCTAGTGTCACATACTACAAAGAAACTCTATATATATATATATGTGTGTGTGTGTGTGTGTGTGTTTTGTCTCTTTTCATTTTATCTTTCAAGCAATAAGAATTTATATTTAACGAAATAGAGAATTACAACATATCACCACAATACAGAGCACGCAACAACCCCCCCCCTTGGCAAATAGGCCGCAATGAAGATAAAACAGACTTTGTGCGAAGAAGAGGAACAACGATGCCATAGAATCCACGCAAAGATCCAACAATTGGTGCAAAGGAACTTAGATTTTGAGATGAGTCCAAGTTATAACTAGGCAGAAGATTCCCTCCGAGGCTTTAGAGGGTTTTAAAGTTTAACTCTTAATAAAACTATCGATTTCTTTTTTCTTATCGATAGTAAAAATATCGTTTTCACTTTAGTGTATCCTCAGTTAATTTGAGTTTAAATAATTTGGCCAATTTTTATCACAGAATGTTTGGTTCTTATGTTTCGTTTGTTTCGATAGAAAACATTCTGTAAAGATAAATTTCCTTATTTTTCAATGTTAGTAGTATAAAAACATTTTGGTCAACGGAAAATTCTAATAAAAATAAGCTTATTTTCTATAGGTTGTTATACAAAAATTTTTTTTGGAAAACAATCTCTCTCATGCAGTGTATCACTCCTATAAAAGTATAAATCTACTATGGTGCAATTTTTATGTTGTCTATTTTATTTTATAATTCTACCCTTACACCCTTGAATTGCATTTTTGCTAGATGGTTTCAACAATTGTTTTCACTGATTATGTGTTGAATGAAGCATATTCAGAAAAGAGTGATTAATGCACTAATTAAGAGTAAATTTAAGTTGAATGAATGAAAAAAGGTAGAAGAAAACCAAAAATAACATCAATAAAAAAAAAAATGCTAATTAAGGAAGTAATTTAACTTGAAAAATTCATGTGACCAATTAAGAATATGCTACATGAGTTGTAAGAAATTTGACTGATCCCAAAATTTTGGGTTAAGATTTTGTTGCTGTGATGGTCCTCATGAGTTGGAGTTGGATGGAGTTTCTGACCTCAATATTAAAAGTCAGCTGAAAATTTTAGCATTTTTGTGAGCTCTAAATTCTTGGGCAAACTAAAAAGATGATTTTCTGTAATCTAATGCATCACAGATTCTCAGATACTGTCCAGTAGTCTAAAACAAATTAGAACTCCATTTTCCATTGAAGGAGAAAAAATTTACATCAGAAGAAAGAGCGAAAGAAACTAATTTGCAAATTTAGAATTTTAGAGCATTGTTGTTTACAATAATATGTTCGTGAATTGATCTTACTACAACAGCTAAGGGCTCCAAATCAGAGCTACCTATAGTCTGAAACATTAAAATGGGCCCTCTCCTTTGAAATGCAAGGAGCTCTTCAAGTATTCAAGACAGAAGAAGATGAATAGAAAAGAAAACAACCCAGATTATGAATCATCATCGTATTCCTCGGCACCTTCTTCAGCAATAGGCTCAAGCCTTGGTGAATTGGAAGGCTTCTTCTGAGGGTAAATAATAGGAGCTGGGGCTACCTCAATCCAAGAACTCAAGTTTATGAACTCCTTAGCCATTGAAGCTTGATATAAAGAAAAACAAATAATGTAGATGATTTTTTCTCTTCCTTGTATCTAAAGAAAGATGAGAGATGGGATTTTCCTTTGAATTGTTCTATAAGAGGCTTTGTATAACGCAGAGCATAAGAAATTGACTGTGATGAGTGTAAAAGTGGAGGCACATATTGATATAGAAAGAGGAGGAAGTGCAAAACAAATTGGAAAAAAATATATATCTAGAAGGAAGAAACAAAGAAAGTTCTCAGTCATGGAGTTAATGACGGTAGTACACGGGTTCATGTGGACGATGCTGAAAATGAAAATGGTTTGGAACGGAGGAAAGTTCGTATCATGATAGAATAAGCCACTGAACATTTCGCCACAGAAAGACAAAAACGTTAATAATCATTTTATTAATCACTTATTAAAGATGTATTTAAATTACCCTCAATTAATATAGAAATAAGTTCCCTTACGTTTATTTCATTAAGTTTTTTTTTTCTCACCCAAGTTAATTACCAATTTATGGTAAGACATTGTTTTTAATAATAATAATAATAATAACTAGTCTCTGAGCATACGCGCAGAGGCTCTTCTATTTTTTGGGTAAAGATTAATAATTTGCATTTATTATAATTTGGGATTTCTACTTTTTCCAATCATTAAAAAAAAAAAAAGAATACGTGGGATGAGTTTTTTAGATTGGAGGAGTTTTAAAACTAACAAAAGAGTGATCCTATTTTGTAGGGGGTTAGTGAGTAGAAGTAGGAATTTAAATCAATGTAAAAGTAGGAGTTTATTAAAAGCATAAAAGCATTTCAATGTAAAAGTAGAAATTTATTATTTTTGTCAATATACTATTTTAACCTCATTTTTAAGTTTTAGGTAGGGGTATTTTTGACAGTAAAAAAAATAATAACTAACTTTCTTTTGCCAATTTACTATTTTAACCCCATTTTTAAGTTGTTGGTTAATTAATTTAGGGGTATTTTTGACAGAAAAAAAAACAATAACTAATTTTCTGAATCCTCTTAATATATTCAGATAGATGAAATATATTAACAAGGGCACGAATGCACTAATTAACTAGTGAAGGAGAAATAAAACAGATTCTACTGTATTGAAAATAATAAAAACAAATAAACAAATATCCTTTTTATCCGAATGTTGTGCTAACTCCTTTTTTTTTTTGGTCAAATCCAAATTTATAAGAGTTTCATTTGTCAAATTACATACCTAGACTTGGCCATTCAATATTTCAAATTGACAAATTTACACTTCTGGTCATATTGAGCTTATTGGTGCATTAGCAGCATGAAATTAGTACTAGTGGATTCTTTTTCTTAATACCTTTGCACAAGTTGCAAATTGCAACTTTTAATTCCAAAATGCAAAAAATAAAGAGTACTGAAGATGGAGACTCCTTCGTACAATTGATCATAATAGTTCAATTGAGTGGGGCGACTAGAAAAACCAAACTTCCCACATGCGCTGTCCTAGAATATATGTAATAAGTGGTGATAATCTGTTCATGATTAGTGAAGCTCAGTAAGATAATTTTCATGCGGCGTTTATTTGGTTTTATCTTTTATGATCACTGTAGCATGTGAACCTCACCGCTTTAGCTAAATTATTATGGTGAAGAATGCACCCATGAATCACAATGGAAGTTAGCCATAATTGAAACTTATTGAAGAAAATAATCGTCAATTATGAAAACTAGAAGTAACAAATAAACTAAAATAAATACACAGTTAAAAGCTAACATAATTAAGCTGACATAATTCATTAAATGATTCATATTAAAGTTTTACAATAAGCTGAATAAGTAGAGTAAGGAAAGTGTTGGCTGTGGCTCTCTTAAAGCAATAATATTAATGTACCCTCAGTTCTATTTACCATTTAATTTATAGCTTGCTAAAATAATGTTAATAGTTGATAATAATATTTCAAAGTTTAGGGACACAACAAAATCTCACAACATTTTTACAATACCATTGTTTTGAGTTGTGGTGGATCACGACTAATCTCTCTCTCTCTTCTTCTTCTTTTTCCCATTTTATTTAGACATATGGTGGTTTGACACCTCACTTGTTGTGAGATTTTGTTGTGTTCGTAGAAGAACTCTAATAATTGGAGCCATGATCTTACGCTGCAATGAAGTTGCTAATAAATAGACTTTTGGCAAAACAATAGGTACTTGAGCACTTTTCCTAGAATCTACCAATAGGGCTATTATTTTTGTTTTGCTAGGTATATATTATGGGTCATGTTAATAGGTGCCCTTAGGGCAATGGTTAACAATCCATTCTTTATATGTAATAAAGAATTTAATGCATCTTAACTTGAACCTTAACGCAATTGTTAACAAAATCCACAATATATCAATCATGAACAATAATATATCTAAACTCTTAACTTGACCATGATGGCTATACGGCAGCCAGTATAATTTTTCATTTAGGCCAAGAACAAAATGGAATCGAGGATAAGAAGAGGAATCGAGAGACAAGTTATAGCCCACTATCAGATTATTGACTACCAGTACCTTGATTCTGAAAGCATAAATGCTGAAATGAAAAATTCCTTCTAAATATGGAGCTTAGCAATCTAATCAAGGAAGTACTTAAAGAATCAGTCTTTCTTAATTTATATAACAATCAGGAAATTTTAATAAGAAAACAATGGAAGTTTCAAAAGTAATTAGTTCTCACTACATATATATATAATCTTGCAAAGGCATCCATCTTTGGATTCTAATGCTTAGTAATAATGCTACTACAAGTCATTTCAATAGATGCCTGGACATACGAGAAGGCAAAGATTTTACCACAGGATAGACCTGATAAGTCAAAGTCAAGTTCAATTACATTCCTTACTATTACAAATTACTAGCATCTTGGAAACAGAAAGTAAAAATTAATATTAATACAATCAGTAAGTAAAAATTAAACATAAAGTATAACTAATGGTATTTATGCACACCAACAGATATCAAAGTAATTAATTAATAACTGACACATTGCAAATGGACATCAAGCATCATACATAAGGTAGGAATTGAAGCAATCATATATTCAATAACATAAGAAGTTCTAATGATAAATGAGTTGCAACATTTTGAGTTTCTTGCATAAAGTTATATTAAACTTAAGGGAGAAATTCAAAACGAAAAGAATTCTGTTTAGATGGCAAAGACTGGGCTTGGTCAAGTTTTGGGGTTCCTAGGGTGTGATATGGCTAAAGAATTTAACTAAAATATAACTGAGTAGACAGCCACTCAATGTGTAATGGATTCACTTTAACTACTATGGCTGAAGAATTTAACTAAAATATAACTGAGTAGACAACCACTCAGTGTGTAATGGATTCACTTTAACTACTTCCAATTAGATGGCCAATTAAATTAGAACATTGTGGTTAAGATGATTGAGGAAAAGTATAAAAATATGGGTTTAATCTTTAATGCCATCTTAAGGTGATGCCTCAATTTCCTTTATTTTGTTTTTATTTTTCAGAAGTGCCTCAATTACCTTTATCTTTAGACTTTAGTTCTAAGGTAACACTAAAAAGGAGAGTTCCTCCAATCTAAAAGTATAGATAAAAAGAGGTCTTCTAAATAAATAAAAAGATAAAAAGAGGTATAGTTATGAAATGCTTTTTAAAAAAAATTAGAACATTGTGGTTAGGATGATTGAGGAAAAGAATAAAAATATGGGTTTAATCTTTAATGTCATCTTAAGGTGATGCCTCAATTTCCTTTATTTTATTTTTATTTTTCAGAAGTTCCTCAATTACCTTTATTTTTAGACTTTAGTTCAAAGGTAACACTAAAAAGGAGAGTTCCTCCAATCTAAAAGTATAGATAAAAAGAGGTCTTATAAATAAATAAAAAGATAAAAAGATGTATAGTTATGAAATGCTTTTTTTAAAAAAAACTAGAACATTGTGGTTAAGATGATTGAGGAAAAGGATAAAAATATGGGTTTAATCTTTAATGCCATCTTAAGGTGATGCCTCAATTTCCTTTATTTTATTTTTCAGAAGTGCCTCAATTACCTTTATCTTTAGACTTTAGTTCAAAGGTAACACTAAAAAGGAGAGTTCCTCCAATCTAAAAGTGTAGATAAAAAGAGGTTTTATAAATAAATAAAAAGATAAAAAGAGGTATAGTTATGAAATGCTTTTTTTTTTTTTTTTAAATGTGGGTGAGATCAATCTGTGATGAGGAGCTTTTTTATATATATAATTTTTTTTATGTAACGAAATGTGGTGGGTTGGTAGTTACCCAAACAATCTCAACAGTATAGTTTTAAAATCGCTACCTATAGTTTGTTAATTGCTCAATTAAGCTTATCATCATAGCTTCAAACATCTCTCCTAATTAAGCCAACGTATTTTTTGAACACCTTCCAAACTCTCTTTGTCAAATAGCACTCAATGTACAAATGATTTCTTGTATAATATTTTGGATTGCTATGATTTCTTATCATGATGATGATAAACTTAGAATCTAAGATGCTTGCTTAGTAGATTAGTTACATAAATTGTTAGGTTTTAAGGAATTAGAAACTAATGTATTAGAACTTCAATGTGTAATGTTGGCAAACCATGATCAAAACATTTAGTCTAGATTTAGGCTGCTCAAAGTGTGTTTTTGTGTAAAGTTGGAATCGAGTGTACTGCAGGATTTATTGTGTAAATCTGCAAGGCTTGATTGATCGAAAATTAGACTTGATCGATCGAAGCTCGTGCAGATTGTTTTTCTGCAAAATCTTCCAACTCAGCCCAAGCTCGTATGACGTGTAGGGTTTAATGTTTTGCCTTAAGTATAAAAGGAAAAACCCTAGCCACGTTTTACTGTGTTGTTTATGCTGTGTGTATGAATCTCTTGTGAGATCTACAGGTATTTGCCTTCATACATACTTAGGGTTATCAAGATCGAGATTGATGTCGAGAGCTTGGTGATCGTTTCAGTTGTTGCACAAAGAGCTTAAAGAGAAACACAAGTGGGAGTACTTGTGGTTGCTGTGAATCCAAGAAAGAAGTAGTCCGTGGACTCGAAGTTGTCACGTGGTCGTGGTAGTAAGTTTTCTACTCGAGGTAGCAATAGGATGTTAGTGGTCTAAGTCGCTATTGTAAAACTTCAATTCTTTCATAGTGGATCTGTTTTACCTTGAGGATAGCTAGGTTAAATCCTCCCAATGTTTTTTACCGGTTTGGTTTTCCTGGGTTATCATATCGTTGTGTTCTTTATTTTTCGCATTATTTCAATGATATGATTTATCTGTGTTAACCTAGATCTACATAATTTACCTAAATTAATCACTTGGCTAAATAACTAGGTTAATCCTGTTTGTGTTTAAGGGGTCTAAAAACGTACATAAATGGTGTGTTTCTTTTAGATATCCAGAATAAAATATAGACTACAAAATTGTTTTCATCTCTAAACTTTACTAAGAGTTCAATTTTCGTAAACTTTAACATGTTCATTTTTTCCCCTCAATTTTTGTAAACAATTTTACTTCATGTCACTTCGTCTATCTCCATTAGTTTATATACTACGTGGTCTAGTTGAGTTTCAAGGTTTTTGGCAATCCAAATCCAATATCTATCATCATACTCTAAGTCATTTTTGGGCTGGATTACATAAATATTTTTTTTCTAAGACTTAAATTTTCGAAATCATACGTGTATGACAAAACTAGTGATTATGCTAACTCATTCAAACCATTAATTACATAAGTTTTTTCGTGTGTGACAAAACTTGTGATCGTGCAAAATCATTCAAAAACAAATTATTCTTTTTTAAAAAATCTATCTCTACTATGATAGTGTGACAAAAAGTTTGTTTACTGCTTGTTGATATTGGTTTTGGTCACTGTAACGAAATATTTCGATACCGGTATATCATTTTAGGATTACCTTAATATACATTTATATAAATATATTTATATATATATAATTAAATATTATTACGTATTACTATTGAGTTAAAATTTAAATTGATTTCATAAAAAATTAAAATTGATAATGGAATAAACAAAAATTCTAATAAAGTGAATTGATTGATAGTTATGGTTAATTTTTTTTTATAGAAGAATTGGTTATGGTTAATTGCACACATCATGCATTTGTCCTCACATATTGTATTCCAGTCCACAGTCCACAGCGATTGGTAATATAATAAAATAAAATGGCACTTTTGTAAATAAAGAATGCATGCAATGGTATTTGTAAGTAAGAGTCGACACCCTCCCACTTGACTCGTTGTCTTTAATTCCCAATTCTTTAATACACTTTATCTCTCATCTTCTTTTACGAGTGAAGACTGAAGACTTAGACTTATTGTGCGTTGTAGAAAAAGTCAGATTATTCATTGTTTTGTCACTCCCACTTCTTTATAAAATGAAAGAGCCGATCTGTTCGAAGGTTTGTACCATGGAATCTTCGTGGAAGTGGGACTTCACTTTCCTACTTTTAAGTTGCAAACACAATAACAATTCCGATGAGCTTTAATCCCATCGCCTCACATTTCCCCCACATTTGTGAGAGGAGTATGAGAGGAGTAAGCATTGTTTGAATCATGGCTCAGCAACATAATCCTTTCATAAATATTTCTCTAATTTTCTTAATCATTTCGTTCAAAGTATTATAAATGGGTTTTCAGTAGGCTTGTTACCTCACCTAAGGTGAAGTTTCCATGCAACTTCTTGCCAAAAGCCTAAAACAATTTCTTACTAGGAAAAAAAAAAAAAAAAAAGAGAATGAATTAAAATCAAAGTTGTGAATAAAGTATGTTTGGTGTACACGTATGAGTGAAGTCTCACATTGAATAATGATGAGAAGAATTAGTGATTATAACATTATTGAGCACATATCCATTGAACTTAAGCATTTTTGGTCAAAGTATGTCGCTGAATGTTATATTAGTTACTAAAGTAATCAAAGAAACAAAATTATGCCCTTTGAAGACTAGATAATGTTATAGTTTCTCCCACCAATTATTTTTTAATCCAAAATTTCTTGATTTTTTTTGGTCGCCAAAATATGACTGAGTAGACAACCACTCAGTGTGTAATGAATTCACTTTAACTACTCCCAATTAGATGGCCTATTAAATTAGAACATTGTGGTTAAGATGAGTGACAAAAGTATAAAAGTATGGGTTTAATACCATCTTATGGTGATGCCTCAATATCCTTTATTTTATTTTTATTTCAGAAGTGCCTCAATTACCT
Source organism: Notholithocarpus densiflorus (assembly GCA_030021035.2). NCBI lineage: Eukaryota > Viridiplantae > Streptophyta > Magnoliopsida > Fagales > Fagaceae > Notholithocarpus > Notholithocarpus densiflorus. The sequence goes on from JARYZH020000360.1 coordinate 78,600, forward strand.
TTATCTTTAATTAGCTCAAAGGTAACACTAAAAAGTAGAGTCCCTCCAATCTAAAAGTATAGATAAAAAGAGGTAAAGTTATGACATTATTATTTTTTGTTGTAAATTTAAGAAATGGCAGACCATGAATGCATTATCCATTATACAAGAAAAGAGGCTGCTTGCCTCAGCAAGCACCCTGTGGGTGCGATCAATCTGTGACGAGAAGTTTTTTTTTTTTTTTTTTTTTGTGGTGGGTTGGTAGCTACCCAAACAATCTCAAGAGTGTAGTTTTAAAATCCCTACATGTAGTTTGTTAATTGCCCAATTAGGTTTATCATCGTAGCTTCAAACATCTCTACTAAGCCAACATTTTTTTTTTTTTTTTTGAACATCTTCTTCCAAACTCTCTTTGTGAAATAGCACTCAATATACAAATGATTTTTGTATAATATTTTGGGTTGCTATGATTTCTTATCATGATGATTATAAACGTAGAATCTATGGTGCTTGCTTAATAGATTAGTTACATAAATGGTTTGTTTCTTTTAGATATGCCAAATAAAAAAAAATAGACTACAAAATTGTTTTCATCTCTAAACATTATCAAAAGTTCAATTTTCGTAAACTTTAAAATGTTCATTTCTGCCCCTTAACTTTTGTAAACAATTTTATTTCATGTCAATTCCTCTATCTCCTTTAGTTTATATACTACATGGTCTAATTAAGTTTCAAGACTTTTGGCAATTCAAATTCAATATCCTTCGTGCATGTATGACAAAACTAGTGATTGTGCTGACTCATTCAAACCATTAATTACATAAGTTTTGTCATGTGTGACAAAACTTGTGATCATGTAGACTCATTCAAATCTTTTTTTTTTTTTTTCAAAAAAAAAAAAAATATCCATACCATGATAGTGTGACAAAAAGTTTGTTCGTTGCTTGTTGATGTTCGTTTTGAACACTATAACAGAATATTTCGATATCGATGTACCATTTTAGAATTACCACAATATACATTTTTATAAATATATATATAATAAAAAAATATTACTACGTATTACTATTGAGTTAAAATTTAAATTGATAATGGAATAAACAAAAATTCTAATGAAGTGAATTGATTGATGGTTAATAAACAAAAATTTATTGAAGCACACATCATGCATTTGTCCTCACATATTGTATTCCACAGTCCACAGTCCACACCGATTGGTAATATAATAAATAAATAAATAAGGCACTTTTGTAAATAAATATGCATGCAATGGTATTTGTAAGTAAGACACCTTCCAAGAAGTTTCATTTCAACTTAAAAAAATGAAAAGCCCACCCTCCCACACTTGACTCCTTGTCTCTATTTCCACTTTTTACTTTTCCTTTCCCAATTCTTTGAAACTTCGTCTTTATCTTCTTTTATTTGTATGTTTTCATTTTTTTTAGTGTTTAATCTGTTGATTGGATTTGGAGCGAAGACTGAAGTAGTCAATTGAACGTTGGCAAAAAAGTCAGAATATTCATTGTTTTGTCATTCCCACTTCATAAAATAAAAATGAAAGAGCCGGTCTATTCGAAGGTTTGTACCATGGAATCTTCGTGGAAGTGGGACTTCACTTCCCTACCTTTAAGTTGCAAACACAATAACACATCCGACGAGCTTTAATCCCATGACCCCACATTTCACCCACACTTGTGAGAGGAGTATGAGAGGAGGAAGTGTTGTTTGAATCATGGCTCAACAATATAATCCTTTCAAAAACATTTCTCTATTTTTATTAATCATTTCATTCAAAGTATTATAAATTAGTTTTCAATAGGCTTGTTACCTCACCTAAGGTGAAGTTTCCATGCAACTACTTGCCAAAAGCCTAGAACAATTTCTTACTAGGAAAAAAAAGAGAGAATGAATCAAAATCAAAATTGTGAATAAAGTATAGTATATCGTTTCAATTTGGTAAATAAACACAATATATATACCTTTCGAAGACTGGTAAATGTTAAAGTTTCTCCTACCAAATTTTTTTTTTAATCAAAATTTTTTTGATTATTTTGGTCAAGTATGGAAATACAAAATCCTATTCCCAAAAAAAATAATATTAATGATGTTTCTCAAATCCTTGAATTTTGTCCTATAATTTAATTGATAATGTGTCTAGTGTAGGTTTTAATGCACAAAACCAGACATCTTGATTCTTACTCCCTCCGTCCCAATTTGTTTGTCCTGTTTGAAAAATCAAACTTTTTAAGGAAACAGCATTTATTGTCTTGTCTGCCTTATAAAAATGTATAAGTTTACAAAACTACCCTTAAATAAATTTATCAGCTTTTTTTTAAAAGAGTTATTCTTAATGAGGCAATTGAAAAGGTGCCCCAATTACATTGATTTTTTTAAATATTTGTTAGTTTTCTTTTCAAATAGTTTTGAAAATAAAGTAGGGGTATAATAGGAACATTAGTAAACTAATAACTTTTATTTTTAGAAATAGGACAATATTTTGGGACATCTCAAAATAGAATAGAGGACAAACAAACTGGGACGGAGGGAGTATATTTTTAATTAGTCCAACTCATTTAATGTCTCGTATGCTTTCTGATTAGCTAGCAACAGACCTGAATACAAATTCATCCAACAAATTATTGAAAATATATCGTATACCAAATTAAATGGCAGACAACTATTTGTTTCTAATTATCCTGTTGGGGTAAATTCTCGAGCCAAGGCCATAGAATTGCTTTTAGATATTAACGTAAATGATTTTCGAATGGTAGGGATTCATGGTCTTGGGGCAATAGATAAGACAACTATTGCAAAAGCTGTTTATAACATAATTTTTGAGCATATTGAAGGAAATAGCTTTCTAGAGAATGTTAGGGAAAAGTTTGGAACAAATGATGGCATAATCCAACTACAAGAGAAACTCCTTTCTAATATCTTAAGGGGAAAACATTTGAAGGTAGAGAGTGTAGCCCGTGGAATCAATATGATAAAGGAAAGGCTTCATAGAAGTAGGGTACTTTTAATTCTTGATGACGTGGATAAATCAAAACAAATAGAAAATTTTTTTTTGAAATTGTGATTGGTTTGTTTTAGGAAATAGAGTCCTCATAACAACAAGAGACGCACACTTGCTAGCTACTCTTGGAAAAGATTGTACAACTTACCAAGTGAAGGAATTGGACAAACATGAAGCTCTTGAACTCTTTAATCAACATGCCTTCCAAGGAAATAAACTTAAGGAAGATTATTTTGAACTTGCAAAGGAAGCAAAGGTTCGGAATTTAATCTCTATGGACATGCAATTCAGAAATCCAAATTTAAATCTCAATGGACATGCAAGTTAGAGGTCCAGAATTAAAATTTTGATGGACATGTCAGTGAAATCTAGAATTTAAATCTCGATGGACATACAAGTCAGAGGTCCAGAATTTAAATTTCGATGGACATATCAGTCAAAAAATCAAGAATTTAAATCTCCTGGTTGAAATTATTACAGATTTTGGTTTCTCTTTAAAAGTGTATTGTTACTCTCTAAAAGATTACTTCATAGCAAATAAAAATGAAGAGCTTTTGAATTTATACTTTGTCCCAATTAGTTCTAATTTCAAGTGCTAGTTTGTTCTTTTGGATATTGTGTAAAACACACTTATTTTGGGTACTCTATCACTCTCTCTTGATGTATAACTTTGTAATTGTTAAGAACTTCAAAACAATTTTTTAGTTTAGGCTTTTGAATGTTGTGAAAATCCATATATTTTGGTTTCTCTCTCTTTCTCTAGAACATTTTAGTTGTTAAGAGGTGGCATGACCATTTTTTTTAGTTTGCTAAGATGGAAGATATGCCGCCATGATTTTGTTTATTTGCAGTATGCAAAAAATTGGTTCAACAAAGCAAGAATATATTCAGTATTTTGATATTTCTCAATGTATTGTATATTCATTCCTCCTGGACTCGTTTCGAAACTTTCTGATACCTAATTTTGTAATTTTAGTTTTGTCTTTTTTAGGGGCAGAAAAGAATACAATGAAAAGAACCGACAAACACAACACAACGAAGGCTATTCATCTCAAACCGAACGCCAGATCCAGGTGGCCCTTGCAAGACTATCCATAAATTTGATCTGTTTCAAATTTGCAATTTTAAAAAATTATAAAATAGTACGATGGTAGGTTGTCAAGTGGTAAATAAATTTTTTTTTTTTTAGGGGTAGTAAATAATTAATCTTGTTTTAGTATATTTTAATAAAACCCATCAATTTTCTTCGCAGTTTTAGTATATATTAATCGTAGCTTTGGAGCAGAGTTATACAGCCAAGGCAAGATCAAGAATTGAAAATTGAATTTAACTAAAATATGCCGTCAATTACGCCTAAATCAACGAAACCCAGTTGGGAAGAGAGATGAGAATGTGATTCAAACAAGAGGAAAGAAATTTCGTTTCTCCTTCATCTACTAGTAAAGGACAGACACAACTCCACCCACTTCCTTAATTTGCTGAGAAATATACAAAACCCCAAGAAAGTTCCACCTTTTTACACTCTCCTTACTAAAATATGTATATAACTCACAGGCCTGCGTTCTAATACTATCAATATATGTGCTCAGTGCTCACGCTAGCATCATTACCCATAACATGCAGACACAGCGTGCTTGCGCGAAGTTAGATAATAGATACCCACGTCACCTTTTGCTTTTTGTTTTTCAAAAGCAGATACCTATATTTTTTTTAGTACAATCTACTAAAGATTGTTCATCTCTTTGCTAATATATTACTATCCGAGCTCAAAGCCCACCTCTCCTCCATTTGGATTTTCAATCATGAGAAACTTCGTGGAAGATGGATTTCCACTTTTCTTTTTTTCTTTTTCTTTTTTTAATTCTAGATATTTCCATTTGAATTCAATTTTTTCTTAAGTAAATAATAGAAGAGAAAGAAAATGAATTCTTCAAATAGGGATCGGATTGTTTCAAGATTACCTCTTGGAGTTTGCACATTTATTTTCTTTTCTCTTCGACATGCTAATTGATCTGCTTACATATTAGACGAACTAAAGGGAATTTCAATTTTCTGCTTTATTTCATGTGTTTGTGGTGATTTTATTTAATGTTTTGTTCAATTAACTTTTTAATGGTTGTTGGTGGGCCTGAAGCTTCGTGGTTGGACACAACCTCAGTCGTCCGGTGTTCTTATCCCAATACTTCTCACTTTGAACAACCTTTACCCCATGAGTTGGCCCCTCATTCCCCAGTTCTTCTTTTGCTTACAAGGTTAGACTTGGGGAATCCAATTCTTGGAAACATATTAGAACCAAATATAACAATATTGAAATATATGTGAGGATTGTCAAAAACTAAAAATATTTTCCAAACCAACTGCCACATTAATATAAGCTTATACAAATATAAGCCTTATTTTAGCTTGGTTTGTAAATACCTTAGTGAATTTATGAGAATACAAAAAGATTAGGTCATATAGATGTATCATTGAGATGACTAACTACATTAAATACATGTATGACAATTAATATATAGACTCAATTACCAAGAAGAGAGTATCTCATGATTTAGTCTCAAGAGACTTATCTATCACAGTATATGGGATCAATACTTGTCTCACGTGTGAGCGTGCACGCACACACACAGATATATATAAATAAATATATATATATATATATATATATCAATTTCACTATTAAATTTCCCATTGCAAAGTCTTGGATTTTTTATGTAACTAAATGCGGTGGGATGGTAACTACCCAATCAATCTCAACAATGTAGTTTAGAATCCCTACTCGTAGTTTGTTAATTGCCCAAATAAGCTAATCTTCATAGCTTCAAACATTTCTATTTAGCCAACATTTTTTTAACACCTTCTTCCAAACTCTCTTTGTGAAATAGCACTCAATATACAAATGATTTCTTGTATAATTTCTTGGATTGCTATGATATCTTATCATGATGATACATAGAATCTATGATGCTTGTTTAGTAAATTGTTACATAAATGGTTTGCTTCTTTTAGATATCCAGAATAATAATAAAAGACTACAATACTGTTTTTATTTTTAAACTTTACTAAAAGTTCAATTTTCATAAATTAACTTTAAAATGTTCGTTTCTGCCCCTAAACTTTTGTAAACATTTTGACTTTATGTCACTTTGTCTATCTCCGTTAGTTTATATACTACGTGATCTAATTGAGTTTCAAGGCTTTTGGCAATCTGAATTCAATATCCTTCATCATACTCTAAGTTATATTTGGATCGGATTTCATAATTTTTTTTTTTCTGGGACTAAATTTTTGAAATCGTATGTATGTGACAAAACTTGTGATCATGCAAACTCATTCAAACCGTTACTTACATAAGCTTTTTCGTGTGTGACAAAATTTATGATGGTGTAGACTCATTCAAATCCAAATTAAATTACAAGGTAGAAAATTCTCATTTAATTAATTTCTTTTGTTAAAAAAATCTATCCGTACCATGGTAGTGTGACAAAAAGTGTGTTCACCACTTGTTGCTATTTGGCAAAGATTAAGGGAAGAGAGATGCAAACACAAAGACAACACAACAATGTGTTATCGAAGAGGAAACCAAAGTCCTCGGCGTAAAACCTCTCCGCCGCCCTCCAAGCGGTCAATAATCCACTAAAGAATGAAGTTGGGATACGTGAACAGTAGAAGACCCTCCAAGCCTAATCTACCCAGTGTGCCTAAGCCCTCCAAGCTTCTTGCTCCAACGAGGTTACGCCGAACCTTTGTCTTCTTTAGCTTACCGGATTCCGCTATAACCCATAGCATCAACCAATATCAATTGGTCCATTCCTAACTACTTCCCAAGCACCAAATAGCCTTCTCATAGATATGGGTATGGTGAGAAAAGGTTTTGGCTAATGTACCTCTCAAGGATGTAACAATGGAGTGGGTGAAAGTAGAGGAATTTGGAGAAACAAAGATGAAGATTGTGGATGTGTCAATCTTATTTTTCTCCAGGGTTTCTCTTTCAAAATTCTCTCTAGAAGCTCTCTACATTTCGTGGGTATAAAGGGTATTTATACTAGTGTGTGTATGGAATGCGAAGAGTCAGTTTGTCCCAAACAGAGTGGATTGGCGACTTGGCCTTGCGACTTGACTGAGTCGCGAGTCCAAGCTGCGAGCTAACTGAATGGCCAGACTGGACTTTTTGTCCTGTAGTGCTCCAGCTGGCATGACTGTTCAGCTTCTCTGCATGCTTCACTCGTGTGCATCCTTTGGCGACTTGCAAGCCGCGAGCAAGCTACGAGATCCAGTCGCGAGTCCCTTGCTGAGTGCACAGTCTTGAGCTTTTCTTCACACTCTTTCACACACTACCCTTACATGATTCCCACCTAAATACAGGGTTTCTAAGTGTTGAATTACAAGCAAATTGGCACGGAATAAAGCCAACAGAATGGTTGATTAAATTCAACCTTACAATAATAATAAAAATATTATTACTTAATACTATTGAGCTAAAGTTCTAATTGATAATAGAATAAACAAAAATTCTAATGAACTGAATTGGTGGATATGGTTTTTTTTTTTTTTTTTTATGTAAAAAATTGATGCATAGCCCTAGGTTTGGAGAATAGAAATAGTGAAAAGTGATGGGTACAGTAGCATGAATTGGAAAAGAAGTGAGAGAAATATGCTTTTTTTAAAAAAAAATTCTTTAGATTTTCTCATATTTAAATTACCATATTATCACACATTAAACAGTAAAAAAGTCATTGAGGTGGACCTATTAGTGTAATTTTACACAATTCACAAACCCAACTAGGTCACATGGTTTGCTTAAATCCCGTTGAGTTTTACTATTTTTGACTTGGTCTTGTGCATGTTCGATCCAATTGATCACCAAGACCAGACACCATAAATGCATTCTCCATTAGACTATAAAAGAGGCTGCTAATGGGTGGCCAGATCTGCTTGCCTCAGCAACCACCCTGTAGGTGCAATCAATCAATAAGGAGAAGCTTTTATTATTATTATTATTATTGATAAGCATGCACCAAATAGGTCTTGAACCCACAACTTTACCCTCCACCTAGAACTTGTAAAAGCACGAGGTGCCAGTTGACAAAAAGTATAATCTAGCACTTTAACTGTATAATGTGTTAATGTATAAGTCTTGTAGGATAAGAAAGAGAAGTTTAGACAAAGAAGAAACTTATGCACAGAAGGCTCTTAAGTTTAGATAGAGAAGTCAAATACCAATTTTTTTTAAAAAAAAAATTTGGGGGACAATCAATGTTTAGCTCCATTCTTTACTTGCTGATGTTTGTTAGGACATATGTGATTCAATGATAGGAACATATGTCACTATTTTATGAATTGGCTAATCTTTTGACAAAATGCACTTTACTTGTAATTGGGTAGATCTAGGATGTGTTTAATGCTTCAAGAAACAAGGTTTCAAGTTCAAGTGTTAAAGCCATGCAAGTCTGTCCAAGAATCAAGTTAGAAAGTGCAGGATTTTAAAGCTCGACAGCTAGCATCTATCGAGATTTAAAAGCTGTTGAAGCTCGTGGCTCGACAGCTAGCTCGATAGATGGCTATCTATCGAGGTTTATGAAACTCAGTCTTTTAGGACTGTTTTTCATCCAATCCGTGAATGTATGTTTGGGCTTTCTTTTCTCACAACCCTAAACATATATAAGGATTATTTTAAGGGCCGTAAAAGGTTACGCACAGTTGCACAAGAGCACAATTGCACAAGTGTGAAGAAAAGTGTAACTGGAAACCTAGTTTGCCCTAGTTCATCTCTCTCTTGAAGAAGCTGTTGTGTTTTGTACACCGTAGGGTTTTGTGACCAAACAACTTCATGATCTTCATCGTGTGATGAATTGAAGAACTTTGCAGCTAACATCCTTCTCAAGTTGGTGATCAAGTCACGTACTGGGATCCGCGCAATTGGTTAATTATGTATTGGGAGCCATGCATTGAAAGGAGAGACTGTCACTATAGAACAAGTCTAATTAGGTATTGGGGTAAGGGTTCAACTGTAGGTTGGTATAAGGTACTGTGATTCCTTTACTTGTAACCGCTTGTTTTGATAATAGTGGATTCTCTAGAGTGGTGACCTTAAAATCACCTAGTGGGGTTTTTGCCGTGTAGGTTTTCCCTATTTGTAAACAAATCACCGTATCAATTTAATTTCTGCTGCATACTTAGTTTAATTGGTGATTTGTTTGTGCTACCACGTACATTGCATGTTAATTTGATTAATTAATAAACTTGGTTAATTAATCAATTAATTTATCACAAGGGGTCAATACGTTTTTGGCCTATCAATGTTGGTTTTAGTAACAAGAACGAAATATTTTCATACCAATAGATTTCGGTTTACTATTTCGGAATTAGGGCAATATACAATTATATAAATATATAATAAAAATATTATTACTTATTACTATTGACCTAAAATTTAAATTGATAATAGAATAAACATAAATTCTAATGAACTGAATTGGTGGATACGGTTTTTTTTTTTTTAAATGTAAAAATTGGTTAATTGCACACATCATACATTTGTCCTTACATATTGTATTCCACCAGTCCACAGTCCACACCGATTGGTGATACAAGGAAAAAAATGGCACGTTTCTCAAAAAAAAAAAAAAAAAAAAAAAATGGAAAAAATGGCACTTTTGTAAATAAATATGCCTGGAATGGTATTTGTAAGTAAGACACCTTCCAAGAAGTTTCATTTCAACTTAAAAATTGAAAAGTCTACCCTCCCCACGTGATTCCTTTCCCTGTCTGTGTGTGAGAGAATGTATGGTATGTTTTCCAATTTTTTGGTTAATTTGTTGATTGGAGCGAATCTATTTTTCATTGTTTTCTCACGCACTTTTTGAAAAATGAAAGAGCCTTTGTTCAAAAGTTTGCACCATGGAAACTTCGTGGAAGTGGGACTTCTCTACTTTCGAGGCCTTCATTTCCATTCAAATATCGCTCTGCCAAAAAACTTGGAGCTCTACTCCTCATCTCTCGTAATTCTCATTTCATCACATCTTTCTTCTTCTCAATCTTCTGCTTGTAGATTCTAATGGCTTTCCCGATCAATCAAGGATACAACTTTTCTTCTTCCGCTCACCAGTGGAATTACGATGTCTTCTTGAGTTTTAGAGGTGAAGATACCCGCAGTAGTTTTACTGGTCATTTATATCATGATTTGTGTGACAAATGTATCAAGACCTTCATTGATAATGATCTCCAAAGAGGAGAAGAAATTTCAGGGGAACTTCTCAAAGCTATTAGATCGTCAAGGATTTCAATAATCATATTCTCTCAAAATTATGCATTTTCGGCTTGGTGCTTGGATGAACTTGTTGAGATTCTTAACTGCAAGAAAAATGGACAATTGGTTCTACCTGTTTTTTACAAAGTGAATCCATCTGAAATACGTAAGCAAGAAGGTAATTTTAAAGTAGCATTGGCTGAACAAGAAAACAAGTTCAAGAATAACATAGAAAAGGTGCAGAAGTGGAGGGCAGCTTTATATGAAGCGGCTAGTTTATCAGGATGGCATATCGAGGATGGGTATGTATCTAATAACTAATGTTATATGCTTCAATGACTTTTAGATTTCTAATGGTTTTGTTACAACCACAAATGCCAAATATGAAAAATATATATATATTATGATTATCTCTTCAATTACTAAGTTAGTTAGGTTAGTAAAAATAGAAGAATTTAATCATACCAATTAAAGAGTTTGTCTAACATATTTTTGAGTTTTTCTCCCACTATTAGTAAGTTGCGAACACATCGAACGAGGTTTAATCCCATGACCTCACCTTTCACCCACACTTGTGAGAGGAGGAAGTGTTATTTGAATCAAGGCTTACCCACATGATCCTTTCAAAAACATTTCTCTAATTTTCTTAATAATTTCGTTCAAAGTGTTATAAATGGGTTTTCAACAGGTTTTTATCTCACCTAAGGTGAAGTTTCCATGCAACTACTTGCCAAAAGCCTAAAACAATTTCTTACTAGGGAAAAAAAATATAATTGAAAGTTCAAATAGTGTGTAAAACACCTATGAATGTTTAGACCCCCAAATTAAAAATTACCAACACAAGCTTATAAACAAACAATTTATGTGCGGAATATGAATATAAGCTAAACCCAAATTGGCAACACACTCTAAACCATAATTAATCACAATCACAGCAGTAATTAAAAGGTAAAGAGAAAGGAAAGAAGGATGCAAACACAAAGATAACACAGCGATATGTTATCAAAGAGGAAACCGAAGCATTCGGCGAAAAACCTCTCTGCCGCCCTCCAAGCGGTCAATAATCCACTAGAGAATGAAGTTGGGATACATGAATAGCAGAAAACCCTCCAAGCCTAATCTACCTAGTGCACCTAAGCCCTCCAAGCTTCTTGCTCCAACAGGCTTACGCCGAACCTTATCTTCTCTAGCTTATCGGATCCCGCAATAGCCCATTGCATCAACCAAAATGAATTGGTCCCTTCTGAACTACTTCCCAAGCACCAAAATACCTTCTCACTGATATGGGTATGGTGAGATAAGGATTTGGCTAATGTACCTCTCAAGGATATGTCAATGGAGAGGGTGAGAATAGAAGGATTTGGAGAATCAAGAGATAAAGATTGTGGATGAGTCAATCTTGTTTTTCTTTAGGGTTTCTCTTTTAAAATTCTCTCTGGAAGCTCTCTACATTTCGTGGGTATAAGGGTATTTATAGTAGGGTGTATGAGGAATGCGAAGAGTCGGTTACAACCAAACAGGGCATTCTGGCGACTCGACCTCGAGACTGGAACGAGTCGCGAGCTAACTGCCTGGCCAGACTGGAAGTTTTTTCCTGTAGTGCAACAGCTGGCATGACCCTTCAGCTCCCCCTGCATGCTTCACACGTGTGCCATGCTGGCGACTTGCCAGTCACGAGCTAGTCACGAGATCCAGTCACGAGGTTCTTCTTGAATGCACACTTCTAGAGCTTTCTTTACACTCTCTCACACACTACCTTTACATAATTCCCACCTAAATACAGAGTATCTAATTGCTAAATTACAAGCAAATTTGGCACAGAATAAAGCCAACACATGGTTGAATAAATTCAACCTTACAATCTCTCCCTTTGGCTATTCCATGACAAAACCCCTAAAACAGACTCTAGACTTAACATGTGAGTTGGGAACAGTTGCCAAAACTCACTCACATCCTAATTCTAGAAACTATGAAGCTCTTGAACCATACGAACAAGTATTTCCTGAAAACAACAACACAAGATGATCATTGTAAGCAGAAATCTTGAAATGCATATGGAGCAGGCACACTGCGATCAAGTAGTATAGATTAAAGCAATAAAGCATGGCTTGACCAAAGAAAAACAATCACTATAAATAGTGATCACAATGAACATTCATACAAGGAATGAACATCTAGACATGCAAGCTAATAAGCTCAATGCAAAGTATCATTTGCATGTCCAACACTCAACCGATACAAAAACCTAAAGTAATTGCATCCAGGATAAAAATCCAACAAGGGCACAAGAGTGATGTACTAAAGAAAATGCATAACATTAACTAAAAGTACTTAGCTACAAAGCAAAGGTACAAAACAAAATATAGTTCAAATACACAACATAAACTCTAATATATGATAATATGAAGCAAAATATAAGCAAAATGTTAAGCATAGGCCTTTTCTTTCTTTTGCTCTTCAACTTCAATACTCCCCCTTTGATCAAGCTTTTTCTCCCCCTATCATTATACTCCCCCTATCAGCACCATCTCCCCCTTTTTGCCATGGAATAACTAGTCCTCATTTTCTTTTAGCTTTCTTTGAATTTGGTCTAATTGAGTTTAGAGAGAAGTGAACTTCGTATTACAACGAATGTTGTGATGGTGCAGGAGAGAGGCAAGTCCGGACATCTTAGTGTTTATGTCGTGAACAGATGCCATAATGTTGTCTAACTTCTCATCATAGGAGTATAATCTAGAGCGTGAACCACCCAAAGAAGCTGGGCTCTCTGTCTTGATTCCTTTTCGACTATGACCAATGCTAGCATTGAGCGTACAAATGGTGATTGGACTTGGCTTTGGGTAGGGAGACTCATCTTCTGATGCATGAATGCCTTTGAGTTTCAAAATCTTTGAAATAAGGCAGCAAAAAGGGACACAGTTCTGTGAGGCAGTTCTTTCAACAGTTTTGCTTAAAATATGGAAGATATGAGCACAAATGTCGATCTCTTCACCGGTGATCAGATCATGAAGAAACAAAGCTCTACCGAGATTCATGTATCTGGTGCTTGAGAGATGATAGAGATTGTGGAACATGATTGTTGTGAGCACCCTCAATTCTGTAGATAGTGAGGAAACACTGATTGATTTCCCATTGGGAGAGAATTCCAAGTTATTTCCGAGAGTGTCGCGAAGTAAATCCTTATCTGGATTCAAGTCATCATACACCGGTGGTTTTGGAAACATTGGCCGGTTTATGCATAGGATCTCTGCCAGATAAACGGGTGTCACTAAGAAGCTCTTTCCTCTAACCCAACATTTAAGCTCATCCCCTTCAGAAATGGCATTAGCATAGAACTCTTTCACCATGTTCTCATATGCATCATCAAGATTGGTGAGAATATAGTTCCAATCCTCGGTGGCAAACCATTGGAGAATCTTTGTATCAAGAAGAGATGCCTGGTCAACAACCCTTTCCATCAACATCGAACTGTCTTTAAAGTAGTTCTCATATTTCTGAAATGCAGCATAGGATCTAAACTTGTTAGGATCAAAAACTCCTGTCGGTGATCGAGTCCTCTTTGACCTTGGGGAGAGGTCATTAACATCAATTACTGGTTCTTTTCCTTTGCTACTGCCACCTTTCATTGCTCATCTCTTGAACGGAGACATTTCCAAGTTGTATCATGTATCATCAAAGAGCAAGAGAAACCACACATGACATAAACATTATTAGCTCAAAGTTAGTCCCAAATCAGAAATTTTTGATAAAACCCTAAAATCATGACATTGAGGTCACAGTCATGTCAAAGAGTGTGTGTGCGCAACAAAGGACACCATGTGCACCCTAGGGCAAGGTGTAAAGCAGCACATAACCAACAAAACCCACACAACAATCTCAACAAAATGTCAGAAAACCATATTCAAACATCATATTTGCAGATATCATCAAAGACACACAATCCAAAAGATCTAAGGTAAGAGATCTGAAATACATTGAGAAAGAAAAAAAAACCCATACCTTTTCTTGAAAATTGGTAAAGAAATGAGGGAGAATATGGATGTATTGTGTGTGAACACGGTGATTTTGAAAGAGGGAAAGACGGACAAGACGATGAATAGTCACGAGATGCGAGGGAAAACTAAAAAGTTTCTGAAAACTGCCCTGAAAATAACCCTCATTGTGCAGAACACGCGTTTTTGGCGACTGGAATGAGTCGCGAACAAGTCGCCAATGCAAGTCGCCAAAAACCCATGTGACAAATTTTGAAAAATTTGTCTAAGTGTTTTTCGCGACTGGAAGTTCCACCCGCGAGAAAGTCACGACGGGAGTCGCTAAACATTCTGAGTAAAACTCGCGACTTGAGCTTCCACTCGCAAAACAGTCGCCAAACTAAGTCGGGACAAACCTCAAAACCCAGGTTTTTGAAAATTTTCTAAGTCTTTTTCACGACTGGGTGCCTGACTCGCCAAAGAGTCGCGAAAGCTTCTGAGTAATCTCACGACTGGAGGCACGCGACTAGATTGACTCGCAAGAGTGAGTCGCCAAAACAAAGTTGCATAGTTTTTGAAAATTTTGAAATTTTTCAAAACAAAAATACTTTCCAAAAACAATTAAAACACTCAAAAATATTTTGTGTTTGATCAACATATAATTAAGCATGGGCAACACATTTAATCAAGTACAATCACATAAATGAATAAGGCATTCATTGAACATAGACATGTGTGATGTGTGTGGGTACCAAAGATGAGATAGTCCTTAGTCTAATGTGAAGCTTCAATGATCAATTCAACCAAGACATACACAATTAGCACGAGGAAAAGTGACCAATCTCAATTATAGAAGTATGCATATATGACCTCCCACAAAACTTGATAACATAAACTTTGAAGCTTTTCATTTGGCTTCATATACATCATAACATTTGATCATTTTGAATCAATATATCTCATTTTGAGATCGATGCCTAAAATTTTTTATATTTCAATTTGATTAGCAAGCTTTTGGCTTTCTGAGCATTATACATTTTCATAAATGTCGATTTCCCTTTTTCCTAGTCAAATACTAGTATGTGCGACAACTTTTGTAGCTCATTATCTCTTTTCATTTAGAGATTTACATTTGTTGAGCTCTTTAAGCAAAAAAAATAAAAATAAACAAGTGGGAAGATATATAGGCACAAGTCTATGCATGTCTCAAGATCAACAAAACCATTGACTAATCATTCATGACAAGTTTGAAGATCTATTTACAACAATCACATAGATGTCAAGATTTTTCCCACAATGATATGAGTGCATAAAGAACAAGCTACACTCGTAAATGCACAAAGCCATTTGTACGAAGGTACAAGGCAAAATATGCATGTGACAATACACAAAAATGCTGATCAAATTTTTTGGATTTTCTACTTTTTATGTGTTTTTGGATTTTTGACACAAAAGCAAGTAAAGATTGATCAAAAAAATGTAAAGAAATTCAAAGCAAATAAAACAAAAATTTTCAAACCAAGCTAGAATGATAATACAGAGCACACAAACAAGTAATGTCACATTGAATAGGAAGTATTAATGCATGGACATGTTGTAATACTTATGCATGAGTACCGTTCTTCACCCACACGACACTTGCGTTTGGGGTGATATCCCTAAATGATTGGGTACGATTGTTGTGACTTTCAAACCTTCTGGTGAAGCTTGCCAAACAGGTAGTGAAGGCATCAATCATCTTCATCACATCCCTCACTCCGGAAACACCTTCTTAACTTTTTGATTGCTCAACAGTCCAATTTCTTCTGTCATTTCTTGGTCCTCTTGACCTTTGAGTACTTGCATTCTTTAATGCTTTAAGCTTATGACAATTTGGTCTGGTATGTCCTTGAATTCCACAGTGATGGCAAAAATGTTGAGTTCTTGGACCTCTTTGTGACTTTGGGAGTGATTTTTCTTTACCCTTAGGTTTGACCACTGATTGGTTAGGAGGCTTAGTCAAAAACCGTTGGTCAGTCACATTCTGCTTCTTCACCGCTTTCACTTTCTCACTTGTAGTGATTGCCATCATTGGTTCTTTAGCTTTCACAAACTTCATATCTTTGGAAACTTTGACACTCGAACTGCTCTCTCCGATGTATCCCAATCCGCTTTTGTCGGAGAAAGGTTTTTGATGAGCAAGCACTTCATCAAGCTTTTTAGAGGAAACCCGCTCTACCTTAACATTAGCTTGAATCACCTCAAGCTCAAGGAATTTGATCTTTGAATATGCTTCGGTTAACTCTCCGTTCAGTGTCTCAACTTCACACTTAGTCTCCTTGTATCGCACAAGAAGACTCTTGTAGTCTTGCTTTGCTCTCTTCATTTTCTTAATGTCTGTTTTAGCCACTCTTGCATATTCACTGGTTTTATCAAGGAGGGAATTGTAGGTTTCTTGCAGTCCCATTGTTCTTTCATCGCCTCATCATCAGATTCCTCAACTATCCCCATCGACTCCACTTCAGTGTGCTCCCCAAGCTCTTCCACTAGCACACTCAAATCCTCTGAAGATTGTACGGGGGCAATGGCCATGAATGCAGAGTAATTTCCCTCTTCGTCATAGCTTTCTTCTGAGTCTGAATTAGAGGAATCTGTGTCACTAAGAGTAATGGCATACACTTTACCCTTCCCTCTCAAATAATTCGGACACTCCTTCTTGAGATGTCCATGACCGTTGCATTTATAGCACGTGATTGCTTGAGAAGATTGAGAATCCTTCCCATCTTTCTTCTTGAAATCCTTTTTCTCCTTCTAGAAATTTAGGAATTTTCGTTTCTCAGCAAACTTTCCATTCTTTTTGAACTTCAAGAACTTTCGGAAGTTCTTAACTAGATACACCACATCTTTTTCGACTTCATCCTCATCTGATGAGTCTTGAGCTTCCATTCTCTCGTTGACTATCTTTAGAGCAAGTGATTTGCTCTTCTTTTGTGATGGCAGAGAAAGCTAATAGGTCTGAAGTGAGCCAATAAGTTCTTAAACTTTGATGTCATCAAGGTCCTTACTCTCTTCAATGGCAGTAACTTTTGCACGGAAGCTTTCTGGTAATGATCGTAGAATTTTTCTTACAATCTTGGAGTCATCAGTCTTTTCCCCCAAGTTAAACTTCCCAATTACCACCTTATTCAGCTTCCTGTAAAATGAGTCGAATGACTCGTCTTCACTCATTTTCAGCTCTTCGAAGCGTGTGGTAAGCATTTGCAGCTTGGTGTCCTTCACCTTTTTGGTTCCCTCATAAGTTGTTTCCAAAATTTGCCACGCCTCCTTGGCAATTGTAACATGGGAAACCCTGTGAAACTCATCTGGAGAAACACCATAGAAAATAGCATTTAGTGCTTTGCTATTAGCGTTAGCTGCCGCGAGGGCCGCCTTATCCCATTCGGATTTGGCGGCCTCCGGCCTAGTCCATCCTATATCTACTACATCCCACACATTTTCATCAATAGAACACAGGAATGCCCTCATTCGGACTTTCCAAAATGCATAGTTGCTTCCATCAAAATATGGTGGAGCATTGAGTGATTGAGATCGATCTATCTCAATGAGGTTTAGGATCACACTTAGGTAAAGAAACCACAACAAGTGTACCCGCTCTGATACCAATTGAAAGTTCAAATAGTGTGTAAAACATCTATGAACGTTTAGACCCCCAAATTAAAAATTACCAACACAAGCTTATAAACAAACAATTTATGTGCGGAATATGAATATAAGCTAAACCCAAATTGGCAACACACTCTAAACCATAATTAATCACAATCACAGCAGTAATTAAAAGGTAAAGAGAAAGGGAAGAATGATGCAAACACAAAGATAACACAGTGATATGTTATCGAAGAGGAAACCAAAGTACTCGGCGAAAAACCTCTCTGCTGCCCTCCAAGCAGTCAATAATCCACTAGAGAATGAAGTTGGGATACATGAATAGCAGAAGACCCTCCAAGCCTAATCTACCCAGTACAGCTAAGCCCTCCAAGCTTCTTGCTCCAACAGGGTTATGCCGAACCTTGTCTTCTCTAGCTTACCAGATCCCGCAATAGCCAAATGAATTGGTCCCTTCTAAACTGCTTCCCAAGCACCAAAATACCTTCTCACTGATATGGGTATGGTGAGATAAGGATTTGGCTAATGTACTTCTCAAGAATATGTCAATGGAGAGGGTGAGAGTAGAGGAATTTGGAGAATCAAGGGATGAAGATTGTGAATGAGTCAATCTTGTTTTTCTCTAGGGTTTCTCTCTTAAAATTCTCTCTGGAAGCACTCTACATTTCGTGGGTATAAGGGTATTTATAGTAGGGTGTATGAAGAATGCGAAGAGTCAATTACAACCAAACAGGGCATTCTGGCGACTCGACCTCGCGACTGGAACGAGTCGCAAGCTAATTGCCTGGCCAGACTGGAAGTTTTGTCTTATAGTGCAACAGCTGGCGTGACCCTTCAGCTCCCCCTACATGCTTCACACGTGTGCCATTCTGGCGACTTGCCAGTCGAGAGATCCAGTCGCGAGGCTCTTATTGAGTGCACACTTCTTGAGCTTTCTTCACACTCTCTCACACACTACCCTTACATAATTCACACCTAAATACAGAGTATCTAATTGCTAAATTATAAGCAAATTTGGCACGGAATAAAGCCAACACATGATTGAATAAATTCAACCTTACAATAATGAATCAAAATCAAAATCAAAGTTGTGAACAAAGTATAGAATGTCGTTTTGGTTTGGCAAAGAAACAAAATATACCTTTCGAAGACTTGATAATGTTATAGTTTCTCCCACCATTTTTTTAAATCCAAAATTTCTTGATTATTTTGGCCAAGTATGGAAAGCCAAAATCTTATTCCCAAAAAATATATAATAAAATAAAATAAATGATACTTATCAAATACTTGAATTATGTCCTATAATTCAATTGATAATATGTCAAGTGTAGGATGTAATGCACAAAACTAGACATCTTGATTCTTTTATTTTCATATTCATATTTTCAACTAGTCCAACTCATTTAATGTCTTGTATGCTTTGTGATTGGCAGCGGCCCTGAATACAAATTCATACAACAAATTATTGAATATATATTGTGTACCAAATTAAATGGCATACAGTTATTTGTTGCTAAATACCCTGTTGGAGTAAATTCTCGTGCCAATGCCATAGAAACACTTTTAGATATTAAGGTAAATGATGTTCGAATGGTAGGGATTCATGGTCTTGGGGGAATAGGTAAGACAACTATTGCAAAAGCTGTTTATAACAGAATTTTTGAGCATTTTGAAGGAAGTTGCTTTCTAGAAAATGTTAGAGAAAATTCTGAAACAAATGATGGCATGATCCAACTACAAGAGAAACTCCTTTTTAATATCTTAAGGAGCAAACATTTGAAGGTGGTGAGTGTGGCCCGTGGAATCAATATGATAAAGGAAATGCTTCATGGTAAAAGAATTCTTTTAATTCTTGATGACGTGGATAAATCAAAACAAATAGAAAATTTGCTTGGAAAATATGATTGGTTTGCTTCAGGAAGTAGAGTCCTTATAACAACAAGAGACAGACACTTGCTCGATAATCTTGGAAAAGTTTGTACAACTTACAAGGTGATGGAATTGGACTACCGTGAAGCTCTTGAACTCTTTAATCAACATGCCTTTAGCGGAAATGAACTTGAGGAAGATTATTCTAAACTTGCAAACCAAGTCTTACAATATGCCAATGGCCTACCATTAGCTCTAAAAATAATAGGTTCTGATTTGTGTGGAAAAACAAGATCTGAATGGAAAAGTGCAATACAGCAATATGGGAAAATTCCTAAAGGAGATATTCATAATATACTTAAAGTAAGTTATGATGGATTGGAAGATACGGAAAAGGATATTTTCCTCGATATTGCATGTTTCTTCAGGGGAAGGAACAAGGATAATGTTGTAAATATATTAAATGCTTGCAATTTATGTCCAACATTTGGTATTTCAAACCTTGTTAATAAATGTCTCATAACTATTGATTTCGGTGACATATTGTGGATGCATGACTTAGTACAACAAATGGGTAGGGAAATTGTTCGACAAAAATCACCAGAAATCCTCAAAAAACGTAGCAGATTATGGCACTATGAGGATGCTCTCGAAGTACTAACCGAAAGTAAGGTATAACTTCTTTTTCTTAAGATTTTAACTTCTTTTTTCCTCAAGATGAAGTGATAAGTTCTTTTTTTTTTTCCTTCGATATTTTTTTCTTTTCAAAATTATAGAACATATAAGTTTAATAGTATCATTTTCACTTAATATTTCACGATTATTATAGATTTGGCAAATTCTATTGTGTTATATATTTTACTTAATTCTTTATCCAATCAGGGGTCAGACAAAATTCGAGGTATAATTTGTCCTCCTCGACTTCGAATCCTAGTTCCGTCCCTGAAGAGAAAGAACATAGTTTTAAATATAAAATTGAAATAGGAATAGAATAATAATATTTATTTATAACTTTAAGCTATGGTGGACTGCCATAGATGGCAGTTTACTGTAACTCAATTACTAAAAAATTTAATAATAGCACCATCAATGTAACTCTATTTTTGTAGTGTGGACTATTAAAAATAGCAATTTAATAATTTTGCACCATCGTTGAGAGTGCTCTAACATTATGACGTACTAGTTCCTGTATTACCTACGGGCTACCACCATATTAGAAATGGAGGAATAAGTACTAAATATATAAAGTGAAGGTTCAATCAGTCCCGTTCCTTTCTAGTTTCCTTTTTCACGCAATTTTACCTTTAGATCCAGTGTTATTGGAAGTTTGCTAAGTTAGCAGTAACAAAAACAAGCAAAAAAGTCACACCTTTATTGTGAAGAAAGCCCTCTTATATACAATATAATAAAAGTTGTATCATATACACAGTGATTGCAATAAAATAATGCTCTATTTGTTAAGGGAAATTCTATTGTCATTGTTTAAAAAAGTTTAAAAATACTGCTTTAATGCCAAGAGTTTTATTTAACTAGGAAAATTATTAGGTATTCCCGGAGTACTATAAATGCGTACTCCTTCTTCTCACATGAATTGTGAGTCCTACCATGAATTTAATTAATAGAACCCACCATTTATGTGAGAGGAGAAAGTACATATTTATGGTACTCCGAGAGTACACAATAATTTTCCGTTTAACTAATACTTCCTAATATTTTCACTCCTCAAATATCGAATTATCCACACACAAAAAAGTATTTTTCCCATTAAAATTAAGTTTCTAAAGATTTTTTCAAATTTAAAAAGAGTTTCATAATATATATTTTCAATTATTTTAATTATCTATAATGTCTTTTAATGTCTTCTCAAAAAAAAAAAAAAAAATCTTTTAATAATATAATTTCAGTTTTACAATGTCATGCTTGTATTGTGTGACACAAAGTATCACATGTTGTACAAGTACACTAATATTATTAAGGGGACAATATACAAAATACTCATGTGGTTCCTCTAAAAAAATGAAACTCTCTTGTAGTATTGTTTTATATGTGAATTGTTTCTTTATGGAATATCTAATTTCTTTGGGGGGTTTGAGTGTAACAAAAATCCCCCTTGTGATATTGTTTTATGGATACATATCATCACATGAACAACTCATTGCTTATTTAAATGGATACTTACTGGTTTATATATAAATCAATATCATAAGGGAAAATTATTGAACTCCGAGAGTATTATAAATGTGTACTCCCTTCACAAGAATTGTGAGTCCCACCATGAATTAGTTAATGGGACTCACTCTTATGTGAGATGAGGGAGTATACATATATGTTACTTCTGGAGTATTCTATAATTACTCTATCACAAGGGTGTTAAGTGTTACATTCAAAACTCCAAAGACCACCATGCACCCTTGACGAGATGGTCACTCGACAAGTATAAGTGCTTGTGGGGTGTGAGGGGTAATGGCTGGGATTCAAGTTTCTATGAAGGAGCTTCACACACATATTCACTTAGATTGTTCTAGAGTAAAATTTCTATCTTGTATAAAAATAAATATAAATACTCTAAAGGTTTTACCAATAATCCATGTAGGGATTTTGTGTATTTTCCTTATTATTAATATTTTATGCAGAGTGAAACTTTATTACAATACTATTCAAGAAATTTATAATATTGCTCCAATTAAAAGTCAGTTGCCAAACTAATTAAGAAATATAAAATAGGTTAAACATTTTATTATAATTTTGGTTTTGATAAAAAGATTTTGTTAACGAATGCTCTAAAGACATTCCTTTCTAAAATACTTTTAGAAAATTTTATAGGAAATGAAGAAAGCAATTGATATTTTTTATAGTTTTTTATATTTCCCATAAATTTAGTATAAAACTTTTCTTAAAACGAAATATTAACAATACCCTAAGGACCTGATTATTAATTGATTTTTTTTCTTTTAATCTACATATGATCTTTTTTACTCATTGAAACTCCTTTTTCCATAGCAACCCCTTGGCCCTTACTCTCGAAATCCCACTTTAGGATACAATGGGCCAAGTGATATTTCTCAAAATGTTAATGTAGCTTTTGTTTTGATTTCATTTTGATTCAAAAGCAACCGACGCATAACTAACATAGCAGCTCTTACAAATATGAATGTCACACGAGATTCCTCCGATCATTTTTGTTGGGCTGCGAGATGCTTGACACCCTTTTTTGGTCGAAGTGGCACCGAAAGAAAACCTAAAAACATGTGTTTCATGAAATATGTTTACATATAATACAGGACAAACTTTAGCTATAAAATTAGTTGTAGCGTAAAACTATAACCTTACTCAATATTTTTTTATTAGGGGTGAATTTTGACAAATGTACTATTAGATTACATCTTTTTTTTAGATCCTCCATGCTTGCAAAATTTCTAGAAAATTAAAGATCAATAACTATGTCATCAATAAATTATTTAAATTACAAATTTTTGTAGTTTAAAAGTATGCATAAAATATAAGCATTTAGATCATATAGTAATAATATATATTTTTTTAAGATAGTAATAATATCTGATTTATACAAAACTTGACATGTGTATTAAGAGTATAAAGAATATACAATTCAACAGTTTGATTTTTAAAATATTTAGTAATATTTATTCTATCAAGTAATATTTAGTTTTGTAGCTAAACTTTATCTGGTAATTTATAGAGGAAAATTTATATGCTTTTATAGGTTGCCAATTTGTCTTCTTTCACAGTTCTTGCATGGAAACCTTAATTCCATGAAAAAAAAAATTATAAATCCTAATTACTTACCTTCCAATGGTAATTACAAAACTATAAACTAAGGAAAAAGTTTTTATGGTAAAAGAAAAAAACAACTAATTTTTTTGACAAATTTTTATATTTCTCATAGTATCAAAATTTTCCTAAAATAGCACATTAACATATACCAGAGCACTCACAGCAGTGGTGCTATATAGGTATAATGCTAAAATTTAGCTCCACAAACACAAAAAGGTTGCTGCAGCAGTGGAGCTAAATCTAAAAATTTTAGCTCCATTGCTATAGTGCACATCTATTTATAGATGTGCACTGTTCATGAGAGAAAAATAATAATAATATTATTTTATTACATTTCTCTCTCCTCTCCTATTAAAAAAATATTTTCTCTTTTTTTTTTTTTCTCTCTCTCTCTCCGGCTTCTCTTCTTCTTTCCTTTTTTTTTTTTTTTTTTCTCTCCCTCATCTACTCTCTGCTTCGCCTATCTGTTCTGGGTTCATCTTCATCGTCGTCCCACGCCGCTTACCCATCTCGCCTAGTCCTCCATCTCACCGCCGATCCAAGCTCCATTGCCGACCTAAGCTTCATCATCGATCCAAGCTCCACCGGCACTGCCTTCACCAAACTCAAGAGCGCCGCCGACCTATCATGCCGATTGATCTCTTCGTTCTCCGCCAGCCACCACCATTGAAAACAAAAAAAAAAAAAAAAAAAAAAAAAAAAAAAAAAAACACCAACTACCACCAATCATAACCCACTAGCCACGAAACCCACTCAACAACCAACCACTCAACCACCGCCACAACCACTGTCACCACCACCAACAACCTCAACCCCCAACCACCAAAATCATAAACAAATCACAAACACACAAACCAAATCACAAACTCAAACCCACAACCGCATCACCACCACTAGCCGGGAAAAGAAAAAAAAAAACAAAAACACTAGGAGCCATCAGCTACTCAATCGGACCCACGAAGAATAGATACTGAAAATCAGATTAAACCACCAAATACCCATGGCCACCGAAGCACAAACCACTAAAAATCCTATCGGACCACCGAACCACCAAAAACCACAGTGAGAGAGAGGGACAAGCAAGAGAGAGAATGGAGAAGAGAGGCATTTTGGGTGATAGGAAATTTTAGAAACAGGGAGAAGCAAAGGACACAAAAAAGGAAGAGAGGCACGCGTGTGATTGCAGTGAGCTGATTGGGTGATGGGAAATTAACATTATTTTTTTTATAACAATTTTTTTTTATAACAATCAGCTACAGTGCGCTGATTGCGGTGGCATTGGCAGCGGTGGTAGTGGCGGCGGTTGCAGTTGCAGTGACGGTGAAAGAGTCAGTGGCGGCAGCAGTGGCAGTGGTGATAGTGGCAGCGGTAGCGGGTGGTTGTGATTGTTGTTTATTGGGTAGTAGGATATATTATTTTATTGTAGTGGTTATATTATTTTATTGTGATGTTTATATTATTTTATTGTGTTGAAAGCTCAAATAGATTCACTGCTGCAGCATGTGTGTAGGTAAAATAAATAAAGTAACTTTTAGTGGAGCTAAAAAGCTAAATTTTTAGCTCCACTGCTGTGAATGCTCTAAGGAAGGAAATCCATTAACTGGACCCATAAACTAATTAAATGCATAGCGTTATCAATTTAAAAATTTATCACCCCTATAAAAAGGTATATCCCAAAAGAGCGTACACTCACCGACCTCTGTAACTGTAAAGGGAGTACGGAATCTTAAAAGCTACTTTGGAATTGCTCGCGAAAACTGCACTTGGGAATTGGGATTGTTTTTCATGAAAATCCTGACCTTTGAATGAACCTTTGAGGATTCGATGATATGTTATAAGCAAATGATAAACCAAACTACCTCTAAACAAAACATGACAAGAACTTTGGAGATTGTTGGGTTGATGATGATGATTGGAATTTAGTGAAAGTTATATATGATTATGAATAGTAAAGCGGGCTGTTTGTTTTCAGAACACATACTGACACACAAACACATGTAACTTGCAAAGAGTGAAATGCAATGAATTTAAAATACTTTTTTTCCCTTCCTTAAAAGTTTAGCATAATTTACCTATATACAAAGTATGAGAAATCAGTTCTCCAAACATGGTGTACTATAAATGCAAAAAGAAATTTAAAAATAAAAATAAAAACCCAGCAAGGATGGCACAAAAGCATTTGCTGACTACGGATTTTTTGCCAAAATTTCACCGGGAAGCCAACGACCAAAAATTCAGTAGAAAGGAAGGTGAAACGGAAAACCAGCTCATAAAAGCCATAGCTGTAGCAGTCTCAAACCTTGTGACCATCCTCCAAAATAACAAACTGAAGAAGATTTTCAATGCAATATAAAATGTAATTGTTCTTTCCTTAACTAATACCTGGTGAAAACCTTAAACTAAAAAAATATTAAAAAAATAGTTTTTAAATCGTCAAGATTTCAAAATTCAATTTGAAACTATGAAACTATATATAATTTTTAGTTTTTAATTGTTCTAGACTTTAGGGTTCAATTTAAAGCTTTTAAAATTATAAGATTTAATTTCATACAACCTTAAAATATAGTGTTTAACATGCAATTAACGATTAAAAAAAATTTATAATCCTTGCTAGAAAAATGTTGGTAGCACTCCCGCACATAAAATTAAAATAGAAATAAAAAAGTGCACATGAAAGTTTAGGGAATAGAATAGATACAATTAATTAACCCATCTTCTTGGCTATTTCTCTTCCCAAATTTCCCATGACTTTTTCTTTTTTGAAGTAGAAGCACATATTTCCCATGATTATAATTTTTTTTTTTTTTTTTTTTTTTATGGGCTAAGAGATATTCTAGTTCTTTTATTAAGGAAAGATGTCAGGAAGAAAAATTGGAAATTGCAGAGGAAGGAATTGCTACCAGACATACAATTTTTTTTTTTTTTTTTGGGATAGGATGAACTTCAAAACTTACATGCCCATTCACTACCCTTAAATGTTTTTTTTAACTGCCAGACATTTCCGCAAATCATTCAATCCTCAAACATTCCATGAAACCATCTTTAACTTCATTAAAAACAGTTAGTTCCCTACTGTTATCTTTGTACAGCAACCAAAAGCTACCTACCATCATAATTAACTAAAGAAATCAAATTCCTCAATTCCCTCTGAAAGCTCGGATTTGTGTGAAAACACAAGAGCTTGTTTAGACCCCGAATAAAAAATTACGACTCAGTTGCTTTTACTCTAACTTAAACTAAGTGCGAAATAAAAGTAAATTCGCGCAAACAACCGATAAAACTACTCTAACCCATATTCATCCAATATCAACAATAAAATAAAAGCTTAAAGAGTAGGGAAGAAGAATGCAAACACAAAATAACACTGAAACATGTTATTAAAGAGGAAACCGAAGAACTCGGCGAAAAACCTCTCCGCCGCCCTCCAAGCGGTAAATCGATCCACTAGAGAATAAGTTGGAGTACACGAATAACAAAAGACCCTCCAAGCCTAGTCTACCCCATGTACTTGAGTCCTTCAAGCTCCTGCTACCAATTGGCTTCTCGGAACCTTGTCTTCTCTAACTTTCCCGGATCCCGCAATTCAGCCCGATTGCATCCGCCAACGATTGGCTTCTTCCAATGCTTCTCAGTTGCACCAAAACCTCACTTTACACTCAGATTGGGTGTGATAAGTGTTTGGACTATCAACTTCTTAAGGATTTGGATATGGAGAGGTAGGAGTAGAGGAAAACCACAAAAAAAATGTGTAGATGATTGTGGGTATGATAATCTCTAACTCTCAAGTGTATTTCTAGGGCTTTCTCTTTGAAAAGTACTCCTTACAATATTTTGGTAATAAGAGTATATATAGTGTAGGTAAAGACTTGGTAAAACAACATGACAAAATAGCCAAACAGAATGTTTCGCGAGTATTTTGCAAGAAGGCCTTATCCGCGAGACACTCGCAAAAACTCCAGGTTGTCATGACTCTTCACATTCTAGTCATGTGCTCTATACGTGGCTACTTCGCAGGTTAACTTCTCGCGAGCTTCTCCCAAAATTCACTTGTTCTTCACTTTAAGCTTGAGTCTTCATATTCTCTTTCACACAACCCTTACAATTAAAAACCCCACATAAATACAGAAAAAAATAATTGAATAAAATTACAATCAAACTTAGCACAGAATTAAAACCAACACAAAATAGTTGTAAATAATAACTTTACAGCCTCTTCCCTTTATCCTTGGAGATAACAGTTTTTCGGTGAGCAGCAGTTTTCCTGTGCAACAGGTTGGCAGCCTCCATGCCTCTCTAGCCTTTGTAAAAACATAATACACATCTTCTCGAATGGAAGCCTCACCAATTTACTAAAACCAGGAATTCTGTGTTTCACGCCTTCACCTAATTAGAAATATTCAACATATTCTCAAGCCCCAAACCTTAGTAGCACTGTTTAGTTCAACCGACAAAACCATCCCCAAGGGAGTGATAGTCATCAAAGGAGAGAAACTATCCACATCACCCAAAACCAGGTCTGAACTAAATACTTCTCCCTCCACCGATACACTCGTCCCATGGGAACCACGGTCTACCGATGTGGGTACCATCGCTAACATAGGCTGGTCAACCTCAAGGACAGGAGTCAGTATGTGGCAGTAAGTTTCTATCCCCTTAAAAGCACTTGCACAACTGTCCCAACCATTTTCATCCCCATTCTACCACCCAAATCCACAAGCCCAGCTCTTGATAAACCCAGAAAAAAAAAATCAAACAAGAAAAGACCTATTGATGACCTCTCACTCACTGTATCTGCCTTACTCGGTGTCATCAGAGGCTTATTGGCGTGACACCCGTTGGGAAATAGGCACTCGACCTCCATTATAGGCTTCACGGGTCAACCTAGCATCTCGTTTTGAGGAACAGAGGTCTCTTGAACAAAATTGGAGCTCGTCACCATCACCGAATCATGGGTTATCACTATATCTGCCTTACCCGGTGTTATCGGATACTCATCGGCGCAAAACCCGCCGAAAACTAGGCCGTCAACCTCCCTCGTAGGCGTCTCAACTCAACTCGAAACTTCAATCTGAGCAACATAGGTATCGTGAGATGCTTTGGAGCTCGGTATCAAAACCAGATCGTGGGCTATCACCGAACTAGATGCTACTGGTCTTGGGTCAGCCGAAGAGGAGCTCTCACCCACTTCAAAACAAATTGGGCCTGAAAAATCTAGGCTAAGGGAGTTAGAATGGCCCACGCGAGTTTCTAATGGTTTTGGGCCAAGGCCCAACATGGGATTACCTTTAAAGTGACCCCGTGTAGTCCATTTAAAACTTTTTGGTCCACCTTTATTGTAATCCCATGCAACACGCCTCTTTTCTTCCCCCATTCACCTCCACGGTCAAGCCCTTCCCTGTCCAGCAAGAATTCCTCAAATCACGTTCTTTTTCCATAAACAAATTCATTTGAATTTGAACTACATCTCAAAGGAAATTTCTTTTTATTTCCTTCCGGATTTATCTCTCCCAAATTAAAGTCCACATTAATGCACCAAGAACTCACATCTCCTCCTCCAAGGGCTGTCGAACATGGTTTGCCCACCGGAATTCCACTCAACACCATCTATGCAGGTTCTGGGTTTGGCTTCACCAACCTATCCTCTGCTACTTGCGTCTTCCCCTTATCAGTGATACATTATTGATGTGGCTGGTTTCTACCCCTTACTTGCACATGATGGCCTCGCACTGTCTCAGCAAAAGTTCTAAATGCTTGAATCTCTGAGTTATGCTTATGAGGCTGAGCAACAAATTTCGAGTGACCAAAGCCATAATTGATCTGAAAGAAGAAAGGAACTAAATATCTGGCTAATTTGAGGTAGCCGGACCTCTTCCTCTAAGAAAATTATTATTTGATTCCCCCTAAATCTTTGTCTTAGTGTACATAACCAAACCCTCCTTATAAAGATGGTTGTTGTTAAACAAAAATATCTACCTGCGGGACTCTATTGCATATCTTCCAATTGGACTATGAAGACAATATCTTTTTTCTTTTCCCCTTTTCACTCATATAATATTATTGAAGCTAATTGTACAAAAAGAATAGTAAGAAATAATTTCTAAATGAAATTATAAAGTATTCACGAATCGCAAGAGATATCATCTAGTTATATATAAATGATGGAATTTTTTTTATTAGTATGTAATACATGCACCTAGTGGGTCCTTCACTCATCTTGTGAGAGAAAAAAGTGTAATTTGAGTTAAAGTGGATTGGCTTGAGTGTTTTGAATTTCTTAAATCTATATTTGGATTGTTTTTCTTCTTCTTTTAGCATTTAGCTATAATATCGAGGAGCCAAAGGCTTTGTACTTGAATTGGCACCTCCCCATGCACAAAGTACTTGGGGGTTTAGGGGGGAAAGGGTTCGAGCTGCAAGGTTAGCAGCATGTTGTAATTATTTCTCAAAAAAAAGAAAAAAAAAAAAAAAAAAAAAAAGCTATAATATCGAGGCCTTTGTGAAATGACATTGGTTTATCCTTACCTCATACAAGAAGATATGAATGAAAAATAACCTTACAACTGGACACAAGTGGGATTGCTGGTTATGGTGAGCAAGAGAGCCTCAATGGCAATGACCATGATCTTGGTTGTACTTGATTGGGTAGAATAGTGAATGCAGATTGGGTAGAATAGTGGTTAGTGAGTGTAAGTGGTAGACCGTGACAACTATTGGATTAGTTGAATTCAACTAGAATTGAATGGGTAAAGTTTTGGGCTTGGTCTTGGACTTGAGCTTGGTTGGGTTCAAAGGTTGTATGACTTGGGTTTGAATTTTCATTGGGTTTGGTTCGATTCGTTTTATCAATTAGGCGAATACTTATTACAACACCAAAAAAAGCACGAGTATATACTTAGGAGAGATCAAACTCTCTTCTCAAACTGATACAATATGGCAGAAATTCCTATGCTCTCCCAGAATACCAAAAAAAATATGGCAAACCTTCCTATGTTTTTCAATAATAATATTACAATCTAACACACTCCAAAAACACAACACCAAAACTGATCTAGAAAAGAAATTCCCCACCATCCCTGCGGGCCACTGTGAAGATAAACCAAACTTCATGCCAAGAGAGGAACAACTGATGCCATAGATTAACAATTTGGAGCAAAGGTTAACAATTTGGGGCAAAGGAACTTAGATCGAGATCGGTCCAAATTAGAAGTACAGGACAGGAGACTCCCTTCAAGGGCTTTAGAGGGTTTTAAAGTTTAACTCTTAATAAAACTATCAATTTTTTTTCTTATTGATTGTAAAAATATCATTTTCACTCTAGTGTATCCTCAATAAATTTGAATTTAACTAATTGGGCCAATTTTTATCATGGAAAATTTGGGCGTTAGTTTCTTTCTTTCTTTGATTTTTGGATGCAATAATATTAGCCTTTTAATTAGCTCAATGCACTAGAACAAAGCCACAGCAAAAGCTCTAAGTGTTTGTGAAAAGATGCTCCACATTTTTGTCTAAAAAATACAAATTATGTTTTAACGTTCAAACACCCGCCTGATTAGTGATTGTGAAAAACACCTAGGGAACACTGGGAGAGATTCAACGAAGTCAGGGTGTGAGGGGAATGAATACGACAAAATTAAGCATTTGGGTGTAAAAAACTACTATTATCAAAATTAAGCATTTTATGGGACCATGCTTAGACCCTTTCAAGTGATTGGAAAAGCAATTCAGTTTGTAATCGCAATTTTGTAGCTTGTTAGATCCAGTTTTTAGCTTCTGTTTAGACTTATTGCATTTTGTTTCACTTGTTGTATTTACTAACAAGTGATAGGGATCATTTTTGTTTTCTATATTTCCACAACCAGCCAAGCAAGCTCATGTATTGATATAGTAATCCTCAGAGTCAGAAGATAACATGTTTGAGAAAATTTCAATATTTGGGACAAAGAATTTGAACAATAACTTCTGTTGAGGACAAAATTTTCACGCCATATGGCTTTATTTCATTGGCAACTTGCACCACATCAACATATTATATATTTTGGGAAAATCTCTTTTAAAGCCCAAAAGAACCCATATTTACATAAAATGACGTCAAAGCCCATGCTCCAAAACCCATGGCAATATTATCTTATCAAAGCCGATGATTCAAGCTCATGGCACAACGTCTCATTTTCGGCTCATGATCCAAGCTCATGAGTCTCATCGAGCGAATATTGGGAGTCGTAGTTTGGAGGGCCAAGGTAGGTCATTCATTCAAATACTTTGGGAAAGGCATCTTTGAAAATGCACCTTGCTCTTAATGCTCTAAAAAAATTAAATAAAATTTTAGGATCACATATTAAGATAATGAGTTGATTGTTAATCAAAATGACGATCTATGGTTAGTTTTGTTGACAAAAAACAAACAGGTGTTTGTTGAGATTTTGGTTTTAAGACTGAGTAATTTGCACTTGAAAAGAGCTTGGCATAAAGTTGTCATAAGACTATTCAAACACCTAAAAAATAATTTTAGAGTTTCTAAAAGCTGCAAAATTGGAATTGTCTGCCAAAGGAAGGTATTCGCAGTTGAGAAGAATTGGGATTACAGAGTCTGTTCATAAGACTACTCAGGCAGTAAAACTAATAAGGAGTGTTTAATTATGATAAGGAGTCAAAGATTGCTGATTCATTTATTTAGTTTATTTGATTTTCTGTACTTGCTGATAAAATTTCTTCATCCCTTAAGTTCATTTTTGTGCTTAAAAATGATCTTTCTATCTTTAAGCATAGTTCTCAGAACCGGACCGGACCAGGAGGTCGGACCGTGAAAACCGGGAACCGGGATGAAAACCGGTTTTTTAAGCCTAAGGAACCGAATTTTTTGTTAATTCCGTGAACCGCTAAAACCGGGGTTGGACCGCACAATTTAATTCTACTTAATTAAATTATCCATCTCTTACAAGGAATAAAAAAAAATTATAATTAAAATCCTTCAAAAATATTCAATTTTACTTCAAAAATTAATCATAAATTTTAATGTTTTCATGATTATTATTTTATTTTATTAACTTTCTTATTTAATTATTAAATATATGCTTGAAAATCATTAAATTTCCCTCACATATATAGATATATTGTCAATTTTGCTAGTTTTATAAATTTAATATCTATATTTAGGCTTTAATTAATTATTAAATTAATTATGACGTCATCATGGTTCGACCCCGGTTTGACCTCGGTTCGACCTCAAAAACCTTGAACCTCTCCCTTTTATAGTTCAATGAACGGTCCGGGTCTGAAAACCTTGTCTTTAAGGTTCCTCTGTTCATATTTGATATACCATTCTCTAAAGCTCAAACTAAATTCTTGAAGTAGTTTCAAGTCATGTTGTCATTGGAATACAATATTGTAACTGATTTGGAAGTAAGGGGAAACTGATTTGGCCCCATGGTCAGTTGGGTCTCTTTACGATCAATAGAGCCTATTGGCTTCTCCATCATGAATACTTAGATGGAAGGGGCATAATTCATAGATATAGTTCTCAGATGTAGGCTTCCCTGCGAAAGAATTAACTCCCTTTTAAACCCATTAAGGGCACATTTGGTACACTGTAAAAGAAATAAGTATTACAAGTAATACAAGAAGTTGGAATGGCATAACTATTCCTATTCATTTGTTTGGTGATAACATTGTAATGGAAGCCTAAATCTATGTTAAGATAGTGGAATGTCATTATATTTTTGTCAAATTTCCTAAAATACCATTTTAAAAAATATATATATTTTACAATATGGCTTAATATCTATCCTTTTATATATTGAAAATATATATATGATTAATTGATTAGTATTATTTTTATTAATTAATCTTATTAAATATAAAAAATTGATAACATCATATCATAGTAATATAGTTATTTTTATCACAACATATAGATACCAATTTATAAATACAAACAATATAAAACTAAATACAATTTATAATTTTCAAAATTTTTAATACTAACTCATAACAAAGAACATGCTAGCATAGTGACTTTTTTTCACATCATTGAGTTTTGAATGTAGAACCAATAGTGAAAATAATAGTAGAAAAAAAAAATAACATGGAAAATAACGAAGCCAAAAAATAGTAAAAAAATTATGAATTGATTCTTGAGAGAGAGAGACAGAGAGACAGAGAGATAGAAAGAGAGTTATTAGTGTTGGGGTCTTTTGGTAATTTTTATTTTTGTATTTATTAGGTAGGTTAAGGAATAATTATTACAACCATTTTAGTAAGGAATAGTTATTCTTTATTTTAAAGAATAGCTATTCATAAGGAATGACTATTACTTGCAGTGGCGACGTCACGTTGGTCTCAGGGTGTTCCCAGGATCACCCTGAACTGAAAAAAAAAAAAAAATTATGTATAATAATTAAATTTTTTTTATTTGTTTACCTTTAAAAAAAAAAATTAGGAACACCCCAATCAAAATTAGGAACACCCTCAAATAAATAAATAAAAATTTATCTGTTCTACTTTCAAGCAAAAATAAAAAATAAAAAAGCCCAAAAAAAATTTGAATTAAAATCTGAAAAAAAAAAAAAAAAAATGTAACAAAAAGGAAGCCCACCAGGAAAAAAAAGCCCAACATCAATCGGTAAAGCAAACCCAATCTAAAGAAAAAAACAAGGTAGCAAACCCAACAGATTACAGTAGCAAACCCACGGATTCTCCAAAAAAAAAAAAAAAAAAAATCAAACAAACCAAACAAACCAAAACCCAATATTACTGAAATCAGAAACACAAGTTACACAACGGACAGCGCTTGAAAGAAAGAAAGAAAGAAACCTAACCTAAAGTCTAAAGAAAAAAACCTAACCCATAAACCCAATATACTGAGCTCCAGAACGCCAGAACCAACGGATCGCCGGATCGGAGAAGGAGATCGCCAGATCGGGCCTCAAACTCGAGCTCCAGAACGGCAGAACACATCGGATCGGTCTTCCTCGCCTCGACGTGCTGCTCGAGTCCCGACTGCGCCGCCCCTCAGCCTCAGGCCTCCCTGCTCCGTCAACCTCAAGGTATTTCATCAGTCTCAGTCTCTCTCTGTCTTAGTCTCTCTCTCTCTCTTAGTCTCAGTCTCTCAGTCTCTCTCTCTTCATCTCAGTCTCTCAGTCTCTCTATCTCTTCATCTCACAGTCTCTCTTTATTAATATTTACCTTGTTTTTGACTTTATCCAGTGTTGGTGTTGTTTTTTTTATTTTATTTTATTTTGGTTAATCAGGTGCATATATAAACAACAAAAGGCAAGTGTGTGCTGTGTGCTATGCTTGTGCAAGTGTGCAATTAATAATTAATAAATATAACTGTGTGTTGTGTGCTAGTTAATTAGTTCAACTAATGGTTATAAAATAGGTAATAAATCACTCTTTTTTTAACTTGGACTTAAGCTATACGCCCTATATATTTTTGTGATGTACAATTTATTGACTTTTCTTTTTTTTGTTAAGTAATAGTGTGATATTCCAAGTATCAAACAACAATAGTAATTAGTTGAACTAATTAATTTTGTTTGTTTGGGATATTAATTAACCAATAATTAATTGGGAAAAGCAACTAATAAACAATTATTAATAATTTACTTAACCAATACATTATAAAAGACAAATAAAAAAAATTTATATTAGGCTAAACAACAATTAATAATTTTATAATTAATGAAACAACAATATAACAAATTATAGTTTATAAAAAACAAACAAATTAATGAAACAACTAAACAACAATACATTTGGAAAAAATTCTTAGAGCCACCACCGAAAAAAATTATGCTTCTTAAGGAACACCCTAGGAAAAATTCCTGGAGTCGCCACTGATTACTTGTAATAAAAACACAACCAAACAACTGAATGGTTATTTCTAAGGAATAATTATTACATTATAGAGTCTATTACACCATACCAAATGTACGATAAATGATGGTTTTATAGTGAGAAGGGAGTTACAATTAGGAATCTCATCATTGATGTTTCTTGCCCTTTATGTGCTACAGAGGAGGAATGCGTAGACTACGTATTTATTGCCAATGACTTAACTCGTGCAATGTGGTTCGCATCACCACTCACCATTAGGACTTGGGTCCTAGAGAGCCAAAGTCAAGTCTAAATTAAGTTTCTTCTTGGCTGGAAAGAGTGTATTAGTCACAAGACTGGTGCAATCAATTCACTGTCATCTTTGCCAGCACTCTTTGGGCTATTTTAATACATAGAAACAAAGAAATGCATAAAGTAATAACTGTTAATGCTAGCTTCTAAAGTCCCAAATCATAGTGCTTATCTTTCTTCTATTTGTAGGGATGCAGCATACACATGGGAAGTGGACAATGTATTTAAACCACCTGATATACTTTTCAGCAGATTTCTGGGAAGTATAGCACATGATCACTTATTAGAGGTGAGGATTTCTCTCTCTTTCGATGATATGTCCATATGTTGGTGTAAAACCTATATGGTGTGTTTGGATGACATATTTGGGCATTTGGATTAGGATTTGGGTGATTAAAATCCAAAAAACTTGTTTGGGAAGTTAAGAAAATGTCAAAGATTTGGATTTTAACAAATCCACCAAGAATTTTAAACCTTTAAAATTCTTGGATTTGAAATCACTCCTAAAATCAATGGATTTGAAATCCCTTGATTTGAAATATATTAATTTAAAATCCAAATCTAAATCTAAATCCAAATCCAAATTCAAGTTCCAAATGAAACCATAGAGAATTTGGTAAATTTAATTATTGCTGGATGCTTCATATGGTTCTATGTATTACATGAGGCATGTATGAAGATGGAAACATAATGGTTTAGCTCCATTAGATATTTCATAATTGAAAACTCATATGGTTGGGGGCAATTTCTTGAGTCAGTATTTTGGGGGGAAAGAGGGCAATTTCTTGAGATTATCTAAGTGCATTGGTTCAATGGGTCTATATTTGCTCCCATCTTTGAATGGGTCTATAAATTTAGATAACGAAACAATTTGCTAGTGTTGGCAAGCAATATTTATGAAAAAACAAACATGTCAAGCGACTTTAGCTCAAAGGTAACACTAAAAAGGAGAGTTCCTCCAATCTTAAAGTATAGATAAAAAGAGGTTTTTTTTTTTATTTTTTTTTATTTTTTATTTTTTATTTTTTATGAATGACGTCTAGTTATGAGTTATGACATTATTATTTTTTATTGTAAATTTACAAAATGGAAGACCATGAATGCATTCTCCATTATACAAGAAAAGAGGCTGCTAATCAATTAGTGACGAGAAGCTTGATACAAGGGAAAAGTGTATAAAATAAAGGAAAAGTTTATAGGAAGAAAGCAAGGAAGCGTTAGGGGAGATCATATTGGATTTAGGATAGAGAATTTTTTTTTTTCCTTTTTTTGATTGGTAAGCAAGCACCAAATGGGTCTTGAATCACACCTCACACTTTAATTGTATAATGTGTTAATGTATAAGCATTGTAAGATAAGAAAGAGAAGTTACGATAAAGAAGAAACTTATGCACACAAAGGTGTACACAATACTCTTAAAAGATTACAAACACATGTTGAAACTTTCATGCTAAAGAATATTTAAAAACTAGTAATTTAATTCAATTCAGTGTCTCAAAACTAATAACCCATTAGGCTAAATAGTTTTTGGACAGTCTGATAAAGAGCCCGATCTTAAAGCTCTAATAATTAAGACTTGATTTTAGCAACTAAAATGAGTCATCTAGGTTTACCAATTAGGAACAAGCACATCTAATATTCACTTTGATAGTTCCCCTCTAACACATTACTAAACTTGGGGAAACTATCAATCATAAGCACTCATAACAACCATCCTCAGAAATAACAAACTACAGAAGATTTTCAATGCAATATAGAAAATTCTCATTTAATTAATTGTTTTAAAAAAATTATTGGTACCAGGATAGTGCGACAAAAAGTGTATTCACTACTTATTATTGTTAGTTTTGGTCACTAAAATAGAATATTTTAGTATCCATATACCGTTTTGAAATTACCACAATATAAATTTATATAAATATATATAATAAAATATTATTACTTATTTAAATCCGGAAAATATTATTACTCATTACTATTGAGCTAAAATCTAAATTGATAATGAAGTGAGTTTTTTTTTTTTTTTTTTTTTTTTTTTTAAGGATTGGTTATGATTAATTGCACACGTCATACATTTGTCCTTTCCACAGTCCACACCGATTGGTAAATTGGTAATACAAGAAAAAAAAAAAGTCATTTTTGTAAATAAATATGCATAGAATGGTATTTGTAGGGAAGGCACCTTCCAAGAAGTTTCAATTCAACTTAAACATTACCCCCCCACGTGGATTCACGTGACTCCCTGTGTCTATTTCTACTTTTTACTTTACCTTTCCCAATTCTTCTACACTTCTTCATCTTCATCTTCTTCTATTTGCTCAGAGAACACAGCTCGCAGAGTCGCAGGTATCATCTCAAATTCTATCTTCTCATCACTTTTCATTTCATCTTCTCTTAGTTTAGCTGCTAGAATTTTATGATATGATTGATGCTGATGATCTTTAAAAGCTCTGCTTTTTTGTTGTAAGTTTTCAATCTTTCTCGTTGTGTTTTTTTTTAGGGGTTAATTTGTTGATTGGAGCGAATGAGTTGAAGAGTGAAGACTTTTAGTTCAAAAACGTCAGAATATTCTCATTTCATCACATCTTTGATCTTCTCAATCTTCTGCTTGTCGACTCTAATGGCTTTATCAATCCAACAAGGAGACTCCTTTTCTTCTTCCACTCGCCGGTGGGACTGCGATGTCTTCTTGAGCTTTAGAGGTGAAGATACCCGCAATGGTTTTACTGGCCATTTATATCATGCTTTGCGTGACAACGGTATCAAGACCTTCATTGATAATGATCTCCAAAGAGGAGAAGAAATTTCAGGGGAACTTCTCAAAGCTATCAAATCGGCTAGGATTTCAATTATTATATTCTCTCAAAACTACGCATTTTCGTCTTGGTGCTTGGATGAACTTGTCGAGATTCTTAACTGCAAGCAAAATGGACAATTGGTTCTACCTGTTTTTTACAAAGTGGATCCATCAGATGTGCGTAAGCAAAAAGGTAACTTCGAAGTAGCACTGGCTGAACAAGAAAACAAATTCAAAAATAACATGGAGAAGGTGCAGAGGTGGAGGGCAGCTCTAAATGAAGCGGCTAGTTTGTCTGGATGGCCATATGAAGATAGGTATGTATCTAAGAACATGAGCTTTTATGATTTTTAGACTTCTAATGGTTTTGTTACAACCACAAATGCCAAATATGAAAAAATAAAAAAATAACAAATCTATCAAATCTATTATGATATCTCTTCAATTACTAAGGCAATTAGGTTAGTAGAAATGGAAGAATTTAATCATACCAATTAAGAGTTTGTCTAACATATTTTTGAGTTTTTCTCCCCCTATTAGTAAGTTGCAAACACATCCGATGAGTTTTAATCCCATGACCTCAACTTTCACCCACACTTGTGAGAAGCAGAAGTGTTGTTTGAATCAAGGCTCATCGACATAACCCTTTCAAAAACATTACTCTAATTTTCTTAATCATTTCGTTCAAAGTATTATAAATGGGTTTTTAATAGGCTTGTTACCTTACCTAAGGTGAAGTTTTCATGCAACAAAGCCTAAAACAATTTCTTACTAGGAAAAAAAAGAAAAAGGAAGAGAAAGAATCAAAATCAAAGTTCTGAATAAAATATAGAATGTTGTTTCAGTTTGGCAATGAAACACAATATATATACCTTTCGAAGACTTGTTAATGTTATAGTTTCTCTCACCAATTTTTTCTTTTCTTTTTTAAATCCAAATTTTTTTTTTAAATTTTTGGTCAAGTATGGAAATCCAAAATCTTATTCCAAAAAAAAAAAAAAAAACTAATATTAATGATGCTTCTCAAATCCTTGAGTTATGTCCTTTAATTTAATTGATAATGTGTCAAGTGTAGGTTTTAATGCACAAAACTAGACATATTGATTCTTATATATTCATATTCATATTTTTAACTAGTCCATCTCATTTAATGTCTTGTATGCTTTGTGATTGGCAGCGGCCCTGAATATAAATTCATCCAACAAATTATTGAATATATATTCAATACCGAATTAAATGGCGGACAGTTATTTGTTGCTAAATACCCTGTTGGAGTAAATTCTCGTGCCAAGGTCATAGAATCGCTTTTAGATATTAAGGTAAATGATGTTCGAATGGTAGGGATTCATGGTCTTGGGGGAATAGGTAAGACAACTATTGCAAAAGCTGTTTATAACAGAATTTTTGAGTATTTTGAAGGAAGTTGCTTTCTAGAAAATGTTAGAGAAAAATCTGAAACTAATGATGGCATGATCCAACTACAAGAGAAACTCCTTTCTAATATCTTAAGGGGCAAACAATTGAAGGTGGTGAGTGTAGCCCGTGGAATCAATATGATAAAGGAAATGCTTAATGGTAAAAGAATTCTTTTAATTCTTGATGACGTGAATAAATCAAAACAAATAGAAAATTTGTTTGGAAATTGTGATTGGTTTGCTTCAGGAAGTAGAGTCCTTATAACAACAAGAGACAGTCGCGTGCTCGATAATCTTGGAAAAGTTTGTACAACTTACAAGGTGATAGAATTGGACGAACGTGAAGCTCTTGAACTCTTTAATCAACATGCTTTCAGAGGAAATAAACTTGAGGAAGATTATTCTATACTTGCAAACCAAGTCATACAATATGCCAATGGCCTACCATTAGCTCTAAAAATAATAGGTTCTGATTTGTGTGGAAAAACAAGATTTGAATGGAAAAGTGCAATACAGAAATATGGAAAAATTCCTACAGGAGATATTCATAATATACTTAAAGTAAGTTATGATGGATTGGAAGATACGGAAAAAGATATTTTCCTCGATATTGCATGTTTCTTCAAGGGAAGGAACAAGGATAATGTTGTAACTATATTAGATGCTTGCGATTTATATCCAACATTTGATATTCCAAACCTTGTTAATAAATGTCTCGTAACTATTAGTCATTATGGCATATTGGGGATGCATGACTTGGTACAACAAATGGGTAGGGAAATTGGTCGGCAAGAATCACCGAAAGTCCTCAAAGAACGTAGCAGGATATATCATTATGAGGATGCACATGAAGTACTAACTAGAAGTGAGGTATAACTTCTTTTTCTTTAGATTTTAACTTCTTTTTTCATCAGGTAGAAGTGATAAGTTTTTCTTCTTTGATAATTTTTTCTTTTTAATATTATAGCAAATATAAGTTTAACAGTATCATTTTCACTTAAAATTTCATGATTATTATAGATTTGGCAAATTCTATTGTGTTATATGTTTCACTTAATTCTTTATCCATTCAGGGGTCAGACAAAATTCGAGGTATAATGTGGCATTCGCCTAATCCAATAACGGTGCAATTACATGCTAAAGCTTTCAAAAAGATGGAAAATCTCAAATTTCTTATGGTTCGTAATGTACTTATTTCTAAAGAACTTAAATATCTTCCCAATTGGTTAAAGTTACTTGAATGGGACGAATATCCTTTTTCTTTGCCATCCAATTATTGTCCTCAACAAGTTGTTGAACTTGGGATGCCGCGTAGTTGCATTAGATTGGAGAAGCTATTCAAGCAGGTATGAGTATTAGTATTAATATATTTTGATTTCTTTGAATGTTATTTCTAAAATTTTGTTGATGAACAATTTTTGGGGTTTTTTTCCCTTGTAGGGGTGCCAGTACAATAATTTGAAAAGTATGAATTTGGAAGAGTGTATATCCATTAGAAATTTACCTGACTTGTGCGCCCCAAACTTAGAGCGGTTGAACATTAATTTTTGTGAAAATTTAATTGGGGTTCATGAGGCCATTGGATCTCTTGGTAAGCTCAAAAGTTGGAGTCTCTGGGGTTGCAAAAAACTTCAAATTCTTCCTAGCAGCTTTAGGTTGAAATCTCTTGAATATATTAATCTAGATGATTGCGTAAGTCTTGAAAAATTACCTGACTTGGGTGCCCCAAGCTTAAAGATCTTGCACCTTATGGGCTGTGAAAATTTAATCGAGGTTCATGAGGCCATTGGATCTCTTGATAAGCTTGAGGAGTGGGCGCTTGATGATTGCAAAAAACTTCAAATTCTTCCTAGCACCCTTAGGTTGAAATCTCTACCATCTATTAGTCTATGGGGCTGCGTAAGCCTTGAAAAGTTTCCCTATATTCACCCAGAAATGAAATGTTACAGTTTAAATTTACATGATAGTAATATTAGAGAATGGCCTTCGTCACTGAAGTATCTAATTAGTTGGCTTAATCGCTTAAGCCTAGTTAATTGTCAAAACATTGGGGATTTTCTTGTTGGCATTTCAGGATGTAAGTTTACGAACTTGAGTTTTCTGGAAGTCTGTGATTGTGACGGACATATACTTGAATCACATATTTTGATGAAGCCCGATTCCTTCCCCTCATTAGGAAGTCTAAGAATAGATGGCTCTAATATTGTTACAATCCCGGAAAGCATTATTGGATTTACCATATTAGAAAAACTTAGCATGCGTAATTGCAAGAAGCTACGAGAAATTCCAAGGCTTCCACAGCATATAGGAAGCGTGAACGCAGCAAACTGCACGTCGTTGGATCTACCATCATCATGCAGAGTATTGAATCAGGTGAGCTCTCCCCCCCCCCTCTCTCTCTCTCTCTCTCTCTCTCTCTCTCTCTCTCTGTATGTGTGTGTAAGTTTAATTGATATATATTACGAGAATCTCTAAATTTCAGTTTCTTGTATTTGCTAAATGCAAGCAGTTTCAAGAAATATTCATGGATCCCTCGTTTTCTGATTTCCGGCCTCCTGGACTTGTACTACCAAGAATTGAGATTCCGAAGGAGTTCAAATTGAACCATCAGAGTGTTGGAAATTCTGTATCATTCATGGTTGGCCGTGAATTTCATAAATTAATTGTCTGTTTTGCTTTTCGATCGGCGGAGGCGAAAACTATGACAGCAACTTGTTTTGTTGTTTCCGCCAATGGTTTTTCAAATGATAAAATATTAAGTTGTCACTTTACAGGAGGAGGTTCTGAGCATCTCCTCTTACATCTTGTATATCTTCCGGAATGGAATGAATCAAATCCATCTGAACAGAATGACGTTACGATTACAGTTGAACTCAAGTATAATGATGATGATGATGATGACGATGACACTTCTTTTGATGAGCCCAAAATTACATGGTTGGGAGTCCATGTAGACTGCATCTGTTATATGCATCCGAGTGCTAGGCATGGTTGTGGGTCTTCCTCGTTTGAATCAACATTTCATGGTGATGTGCACGATTTGGATTCATCATCAATTGCCTATCCCTTTGCAAGAATTGGATATCTGGACTCAAATGCTTGTATAGATGGTTGCTCTCCCCTAGTCCTTGATGACATTGAGCACCATTCTTTGCCATCTGATTTGCGTCCAGTGGATACCACAAATGGGTTCGAATTAAGCTTGGGTCGGCAAGATTTGGGATTTAGTGATGGGTTTGATCTGGGTTCCTCTTTAGTGGCCCGTGTAGATTGCATCTGTTGTGCTCAGAATATTGCTCACTTTACGCATCATCCGAGTGGTTGTGGGTCTTCCTCAGTCCCTGATGACCATTCTTTTCCATCTGGTGTGGGGCTTCAAATAGACACCAACTTACGCTTGGGCCACTCAGGTTGAACTGGGTCATATTCCGGGTTTGAATCAACATTTCATGGTGATGTGCACGATTTGGATTCATCATCGTTTGCCTATTCCTTTGCAAGGATTGGATATCTCAACTCAAATGCTAGTATAGATGGTTGCTCTCTCCTAGTCCTTGATGACATTGAGCACCATTCTTTGCCATCTGTTGTGCTTCCAGTGGATACCACAAATGGGTCCGAATTAGGCTTGGGTCGGCAAGATTTGGATTCATTTGCAAGCATTGGATATAATGACTCAGATGTAGGAGAACATTGGCTCCTTCGGTTCCTGAAGGCACCGCCATTCTCCATTCTTTGCCAGTGCTTCCAGTGAATACCACAAGTGGGTCCGAATTAGGCTTGGGTTGGCAAGATTTGGGATTTAGTGATGGGTTTGATCAGGGTTCCTCTTCAGTGGCCCATGCCTTTGACAACAATAATTCTGACTTCAATCTGTTTCCACCATCAAAGAAGACAAGAACATCTTGATCAAACTTCAAAGAATTATGCTTCCACCTGAAAGCAACCTCGATGCCAAGGTATGCCTGCTTTAGTTGCA
Organism: Notholithocarpus densiflorus; assembly: GCA_030021035.2. Classification (NCBI taxonomy): domain Eukaryota; kingdom Viridiplantae; phylum Streptophyta; class Magnoliopsida; order Fagales; family Fagaceae; genus Notholithocarpus; species Notholithocarpus densiflorus. The sequence goes on from JARYZH020000360.1 coordinate 122,432, forward strand.
TTATTGGATTCACATTGTTGGATTTCTGCTCAAGTATTTATAGGAAATCAAGCTGCTAGGCTTTGTATTTGTTAGTTATAAAATAAGTATTTAATTTAATTTATTTTAATGCAGTTGCTGTTGCTGTTGCTGTTGCTGTTGAAGTAATTGGTAGGTCCAAGATCCATTTCCACCTTGCAATTTGATTTTCATTTATTGTAATATTTGTATTTTATTCATTTTATTTTTCTACTTCTAGTGCATAATTTCCTCTTACAAGATTTTCTAAACTTCAAATTTATTAAATATGAAGTTTGCTTTTTGTTTGTTTGAAATTGAAATTTAAGTCAAGCACACAAACTGTTTGAGGAAATGCTTTTTCCCAATATTGAACCTGTCTGCTTAGATGTTTCTGACCTATGCAATTCATCGAACCAATTGTTAATGTTTTATTGTTAATTTCTAAAAACTAATTTTGTTTGATTACTTTTGCTTTTCTTGTGGGTTTTAAATTTTGTTATTATTAATTGTCATAGATGTTTCTTTACTTTTATTCATTCACCGAATACTATTACTTAGATTTTTCATTATTTTATTTAGAGGTAAGTGACAACTGAACAAGAATGCATCAAACATATTACCAAGAGAAAAAAAAAAAAAAAAAAAAAAGAACTTTGCACTAAACTATGGACTCAGAATCCTTGAGTATCCTTCCTTTCTCAAAGAGGCTATGGCTGCAAGTTAAGTCATAGTGTCTAATATAGTCCTAGGCATATGGTTGATACCAAGTAGTTCTTTGAGGATAAAAATAAGTTGAAGGCCAAAAGTTTTAAAGCCCCCAAAAAAAAATTGCTAGGTCTGCAGTGGTTTATTATGTTTGACTTGAAAGAAATGCCAATGTATTCTGCAGCAATGTCAAGTCTGAGGAGGCATTACCTCGGTTGAGTTTGCCAAAATTGAGGGTTTTAGTTTGATTCTTTGTAAGTTTAGTGGCAGCTTTTATTTAGTTTCCTGCTTGCTCTGTTTTTGTTGTTAGGTGTTACCGCTTTTAGATACTGGTGTTTACTGTTTGTATAGTTTGTTTCTTTAATAATTCATTTGTTCATAAAATAATAATAATCTATGATTTTATCTGAGGACCTCGACCATTTTCACATACTTATTTTCAACATTGCCAAACAAAGAACAAACTACAAAGAAAGTGTGAATTCAAACCTGAATTCCGTTGCAGCCAAATGTTAATGTTCTAAATAAAGTAACTATTTCTTTTTTATTGATTGCATGGCTCATCATATGGTTACTGCGTTTTTCCATTTACTGCTTTTTTTTTCTTTGATGTGGTTTAATTATTAAGAACTTCTAGATTTGGATGAAAAACATAAGAATATGCAACGTTTTGAAAAGTTTCTATGCACTATGCATTCCTCTTTTTCCCCCTAATTGGGGGTCAATTTGTATATTTTCTTTCTACTTATTTTTAAGATATTAAATTTACTGTAAAACAGATTTAGATTTTTCAAGTTCAACTCTTAGAGATGAAAATGCTTTAGATCTATCCAGCCAAGCTAAAATCATGTAATGGTTAGTGTAGTAAAATGTTGAAAGGTCCTATTAGTCTAAAGGTTTATCCGTATTGATTCTTTTTACTATTTAGGTTTGTAGTGTTTGCAGGAATTCAAAACCTCTGAGGTAAGACCATGGAAATGTTATTTTGTGGATCTTCTACTTTAATGATTGATGTTTTGGTGAATATTCTTGGATGGGAGGATCAGACAAGGTCGATGAGTTAAATTGCAACCTTTTCATAATAGTTAAGTGGTACTGAACTCTCTCATTTTCTTTGAAAATATAATAAACCAATTTCCCCTTTCATTCATTTTCTTAAAAAATACATAATCTTTTTTTATTTATTTTATGCCTAGATTCAGCGTCAGGAGCAAAGATGGGAGAGTATAGCCAAAAAAAAAAAAAAAAAAAGAGCTAAGACGGGAAGTAAAGAGTAGACTACTTTGCTATGGCATGTACTAAATTTTTTTTATTTGCTATCACTTATGATTTAGAGATTTAAATAGTTTTTATGCAAATTAATTGTTTCAAATTTTGTCTAGGAATGTGCAGCAGTCATTAAAGGTCATCAAGAGGTACTCTCTACAACTAAAAAGGTAGGTAAATCATTTAAATACTTTTGGAAAGGCATCTTTGAAAGTGCACCTTGTTCTTAATGTTCTAAAAATTAAGTAAAACTTTTGGATCACATATTAAGATAATGAGTTGATTGTTAATCAAAATAATGATCTTCGGTTAGTTTTGTTGCCAAAAAAAAAAAAAAAAAAGTGTTTGTTGAGATTTTGGTTTTGTATAATACTAAATGATTTGCACTTTAAAAGAGTTTGGTATAAAGTTGTCATAAGACTATTCAAACAGCTATACAATAATTTTAGAGGTTCTGAAAGCTATAAATTTGGAATGGGCTTCCAAAGGAAGGTATTTGCAGTTGAGAAGAATTGGGATTATGGAGTCCGTTCATAAGATTACTCAGGTAGCAAATCCAATAAGGAGTGTTTAATTAGGATAAGGAGTCATAGATTGGCTTATTCATTTATTTAGTTTATTTGTTTTACTTTAATATGTATTAGAGCATGTTTCCTGATCATAAATTAGGGAGGGGGTTGGAACCCCAATATCAGACATTGTAAAAGGTGTTGGAACCACTAGAGTATCCCTTCAATCCCTTAGATTCATGATTGATCATTTAATATATGCTGTCTAAAAACCTTTGGTTGGGATCAGTGGAAGAATATTATTTATATATTATTGGTTGAGAAGTTATTTTTAGAAACATAATATAAAATCACGTGTTTTTATTTACTTGTTATTTTTTTGTTAATTAGGAATATTTGAATTAATGAGGATGGACAGGGCTACAACTTCATCATTGTTGGGATCGCAACTGTACTTGTTGATAAAATTTATTCATCCCTTAAGTTCATTTTCATGCTTAAAAATGAATTTTCTATCTTTTAGGTTGCTCTGTTCTCATCTGATAGACGATTCTCAAAGTAGTTCTGAGTCATGTTGCCATTGGAATACAATATAATAACTGATTCAGAAGTACGGGGAAACTGATTTGGCCCCATGATCAGTCAAGTCTCTTTACAATCAAGAGAGCCTGTTGGCTTCTCCATAATGAATACTTAGATGGAAGGAGCATAATTAAGAGATATAAACATATAGTTCTCGGATGTGGGCTGCCCTGTGGAAGATGATATAGTTCTCATATGTGGGCTTCCCTGTGAAAGATTTAACCCCATTTCAAAGGCATTATTTTTTCTATGGGAACTATTAAATGTTTGTTTTCTAGTGAGAAGGGAGTTAGCAATTAGGAATCCCATCATTGATGTTTCTTGCCCTTTTATGTGCTTCAAAAGAGGAATGCCTAGAACACCTATTTATTTCCAATGACTTAGCTCGTGCAATTTGGTTCACATCACCACTCACCATTAGAACTTAGGTCCTATAGCCAAAGTCAAGTCAAAATTAAATTTCTTCTTGGCTGGAAAGAGTTTATCAGTCACAAGACCAGTGCAATCACTTCAGTGTCATCTTTGCCAACACTCTTTGGGATATTTTAATACATAGAAACAAAGTAGTGCATGAAGGAATAACTGTTCTATTTGTAGGGATGCAGCAAACACATGGGAAGTGGACAATGCATTTAAACCACCTGATGTACTTTTCAGCAATTTTTCTTGGAAGTTTAGCACATGGGCAGATATTGGAGGTGTGGATCTCTCTCTCTTTCCATTATATGTCTATATGATGCTGTAAAACCTATTGAGAATTTGGTAAATAAAATTATTGTAGGATGCTTTATACGGTTCTATGTATTATATGAGGCATGTATGAAGATGAAAAGCTAACGGTTTAGCTCCATTAGATATTTCATAATTGGAAACTCATATGATGGGGGCCATTTCTTGATTTCAGTTTTTTGGGTAAAAGAGGGCAGTTTCTTAAGATTATCTAAGTGCATTGGTTGAATGGGTGTGTATTTGCCCCCATCATTCAATGTGATGTCATGAACTGTGTAGTTGTTTATATATCATTTTTTATTAAAAAATGTTTATATTATGTCAAATTAATTTTCAAATGTATGGAACTTGGTGGTGGCATGCGTGATGTGGTTAGTGTGGAAAGAGCGTAATAACTGTATTTTTGAGGAGGGCATGAGCTCTATTGAGAAATTGAAGCCCTTACTACTTCGCACTTTGTTTGAATGATCTCAAACATGGGGTTTTACTAATTGTACTTCCATTTTTTATTTTCAATTTTCTCTTCTTTGAGAATCTTGGGGATTCTGTAGGGGAAGGCTTTGCTGGCCAGCCCTTGAAACTCTGTCTCCAACTGAGTGCATCAAGTCACTTTTGTTTTATCCATATGTACTCCTACCTGTATTCTCTGTTTGTTAGCACCTCAGAAATTTTTACTAAAAATTTTCCTACCAAAACTAAATGGAATATGAATAAGTAGCACCTCAGAAAGATATCACTGTATTCTCTGTTTGTCTTTTAACGTTTTCAATGATTCCAGGAATATAGGACTAACGCAGAAGATTAATGATTGACTTGTCAAGGTAAAAAGAGAACCTTTGTTTGGGTTTTTTAATGCTATAGTTAAATTCCTCCTTGGCAGCTCTAATGTGTCAATGGCTATATTGGACAAATCTTTTTCAATAGCTCTATTTTGGCCCCCTTTTTTTATATGCCATACCAATTAACAAAAGACAAATGACCAAGAGCAATCTTTGAAATTCCTAGAGCCAAAGATGTTTGTCACTTGCTTGAGTTATCTTATGGTTAATAAAATTGCTATATTTGACATGAACCTTAATCATATTATGATATATATGTATATATATATATATATATATATATATATATATATATATTTGGGTCATTCATAATATGAGTTGCTATTGAAGTTTCGTCCTCCTCAAAATTTTCTGGCTTCATAGGTTTCATCTTGGTTTGATTGTGGTTTCCAAAGAGCTTTTATACTCATAACAGATTTCCAGTAATCGCATTGTTTGCGCCTATCTCAATGGTGCGTAAAGTGTTGCTCAAGATGGAGAATTGGCATGCCTTTCCGTTTTAGGTAAGCAGCCCAAACAATAATTGCAACTAATGATTATTAATTTATTTTATATAGTTCCAGATGATGAATCAGCTCCAATTAGAACTACAACTTAGCATATGACATTCTTTGAATATTTTTGAAAACAATTACTACCAAATTTGGTCACTAATGCTGCTTCTCTTCACTTAATGAAATTCTTTAGGAATTTAATAGTCATCCTACTTTGAACATGATTGCAATAAAGTTCATCTACGAATAAATATTCACATAGTTTCTTTTTAAAATTTTCTTTTAGGTCTTAACTACAGTGTTTGATTACCACAAGGGCAATCCTTAAATAATTGATGACATATTTGCATCACTTGGATTGAAGATTCATGATGGCTAAAATGGCCATTATGTGTGGAACATTTGATGATTCTGAACAAAGTCGCGTTACGATTACAGTTGAAATCAGGTATTGTCACATAATCTCTTCTTCTGATGACCCCAAAATTACATGGTTGGGAGTTCGTGTAGACTGCATCTGTTGTGCTCAGAATATTGCTCACTTTATGCATCATCCAAGTGGTTGTGGGTCTTCTCGGTCCCTGATGACCATTCTTTTCTATCTGATGTGGGGCTTCAAATAGACACCAACTTACACTTGGGTCACTCAGGTTTAACTGGATATCATGACTCAAATGCTTGTAGAGATGGTTGTGGGTCTTCCTCGGTCCCTGATGACCATTCTTTGTCATCAGATACATCTGACTCAACAGATTATTGTAGTGTGCATGATCCAAATTTAAGCAGTGACTCAGAAGTAGGAGAACATTGGTCTCCTTCGGTTCCTGAAGACACCATTCACCATTCTTTGCCATCAGATGTGCTTCCAGTGGATACCACAAATGGGTCCGAATCAGGCTTGGGTCGGCAAAATTTGGGATTTAGTGATGGGTTTGATCTGGGTTCCTCTTCAGTGGCCCATGCCCTTGACAATAATGACTGGCTTCATTCAGTTTTCACCATCAAAGAAGACAAGAACATCTTGATCGCACTTCAAATAATTACTCTTCCCCCTGAAATCAACCTCGATGCCAAGGTATGCCTACTTTAGTTGCATTATGGGATTCACATCTTTGTATTTATTATTTATAAAATAAGTATTTAATTTAATTTATTAATTTATTTTAATGCAGTTGCTTTTGTTGTTGCTGTTGAAGTAATTGGTAGGTCCAATATTCATTTCCACCTTGCAATTTGATTTTCATTTCTTATAATATATGTCTTTAATTCATTCGATTTGTCTGCTTCTAGTGCATAATTTCTTCTTACAAGATTTTCTAAACTTCAATTTGACCAAATAGCGAGTATGCTTGTTGATTGTTTCAAATTGAAATTTAAGTCAAGCACACAAGCTGTTCGACAAAATGCTTTTTCAGGATATTGAACCTGTTTGCTAGATTTTTCTGACCCATGCTATTCATCAAGCCAATTGTTCATGTTTTATTGTTAATTTCTAAAAATAATTTTGTTTCTTTACTTGTATTGATTTGCTGAATAATATTACTTAGATTTTTCATTATTTTATTGAGAGGTAAGTGACAACAGAACAAGAATGCATCAAACATATTACCGAGAGAAATAAAAATCAACTTTGCACTAAACTATAGACTCAGAATCCTTGAGTATCATTCCTTTCTCAAAGAGGCTATGGCAGCAAGTTAAGTCATAGTGTCTAATATAATCCTAGGCATATAGTTGGTACCAAGTAGTCCTTTGGGGCTAAAAATAAGTTGAAGGCCAATAGTTTGAAAAGCACCATAAGAAATTGCTAGGTCTGCAGTGGTTTATTATGTTTGGCTTGAAAGAAATGCTTATATATTCTGCAGCAATGTCAAGTATGACAAGGCATTAAGCCATTAAGGCCTTGTTTGAGTTTGCCATAATTGAGGGTTTTAGTTTAATTCTTTGTAAGTTTAGTTGCAACTTTTATTTAGTTTCTTGCTTGCTCTGTTTTATAGGTGTTACAGCTTTTAGATACTGGTGTTTGCTGTTTGTATAGTTTGTTTCTTTAATAAATTCATTTGTTCATCAAAAAAATAAATAAATAATCTATTTTTTTACTTGAGGACCTTGACCATTTTCGTATATTTATTTTCTACACTGCCAAAATAAGAACAAACTTCAAAGAAAGTGTGAATTCAAAACTGAATTCCATTGCAGAATGTTCGAATCAAAGTTACTCTTTTTTTATTGATTGCATTGCTCATATGGTTATTGCGTTTTTCCATTTTCTGCTTCTTCTTTTTTCCCTTATTGTGGTTTAACTATTGAGAACTTTTAGATTTGGATGGAAAACGTAAGAATATGCAACGTTTGAGAAGTTTCTATGCAGTATGAAATCCTATCCTTTTTTATTTTCCTTAATTGGGATTCAATTTTTATATTTTCTTTCTGCTTATTGTTAAGATATAAATTTACTGTAAACCAGATTTGAGTGTTTAAAGTACAACTTTCAGAGTTGAAAATGCTTTAGATCTATCCAGCCAAGTTGAATCATGTAATGGTTAGTGTGGTAAAATGTTGAAAGGTCCTACTAGTCTAAATGTTTATCTTTGTTGTTTCTTTCTACTTTTTAGGTTTGAAGTGTCTACTGGAATTCAAAACCTCTGAGGTAAGACCATGGAAATGTTATTTTATGGATCCCCTACTTTAGTGATAAATGTTTTTGTGAATATTCTTGGATGGGAGGATGGTACCAGGTCAATGACTTAAGTTGCAACCTTTTCAATATAGTTCAATGGTATTGAACTCTCCTGTTTTCTTTGAAAATATCTTAAACCAATTTCCCCTTTTATTCAATTGCTTAAAAAATACATAATCTTTTTTTTTTTTGATGCCTAGATTCAGCTTCTAGAGCTAAGATGGGAGGTAAAGAGTAGACTCCTCTACTATGGCAGACTCCTCTACTATGGCATGTACTCTTTTTTATTTTTTATTTGCTATCACTTATGATTTAGAGATTTAAATAGTTTTTATACAAATTAATTGTTTCAAATCTTTATTTGGGTCTTTTGTCAAGGAATGTGGAGCAGTCATTAAAGGACTAGATCCTATGTCAAGGTCATCAAGAGGTACTCTCTACAGTTAAAAAGCTAGGTAATTTATTTAAATACTTTTGGAAAAGCATCTTTGAAAGTGCACCTTGCTCTTAATGTTCTTAAAATTAAATAAAAATTTTGGATCACGTATTTAAGATAATGAGTCGATTTTTAGTCAAAATGACGATCTTTGATTAGTTTTGTGACAAAAAAACAAGCAGGTGTTTGTTGAGATTTGGCTTTGTTTAATACTAAATGATTTTCACTTGAAAAGAGTTTGGCATAAAGTTGTCATAAGAATATTCAAACAGCTAAAAATATTTTTAGAGGTTCTAAAAGCTGCAAATTTGAAATGGGTTGCCAAAGGAGGGTAGTTGAAGTTGAGAAGAATTCGGACTATGGAGTCTGTTCATAAGACTACTCAGGTAGCAAAATAAATAAGTAGTTTTAATTAGGATGAGGAGTCAAAGATTGGCTTATTCATTTATTTGGTTTATTTTATTTGCTTTAATATGCATTAGAACATGTTTCCTGATCATAATATTTATGAGGTGTTGGAACCACTAGAGTATCCCTTCAACCTCTCAGATTTGTGATTGATCATTTAATATATGCTGTCCAAAAACCTTTGGTTGGGATCTGTGGAAGGATATTATTTATATATGATTGGTTGTGGAGTTATTTTTTGAAAAGTAATAAAAAAAACACGTGTTTTCATCATTGTTGGGATTGCAACTGTACTTGCTGATAAATAATATATATTTTTTTAAGATAGTAATAATATCTGATTTATACAAAACTTGACATGTGTATTAAGAGTATAAAGAATATACAATTCAACAGTTTGATTTTTAAAATATTTAGTAATATTTATTCTATCAAGTAATATTTAGTTTTGTAGCTAAACTTTATCTGGTAATTTATAGAGGAAAATTTATATGCTTTTATAGGTTGCCAATTTGTCTTCTTTCACAGTTCTTGCATGGAAACCTTAATTCCATGAAAAAAAAAATTATAAATCCTAATTACTTACCTTCCAATGGTAATTACAAAACTATAAACTAAGGAAAAAGTTTTTATGGTAAAAGAAAAAAACAACTAATTTTTTTGACAAATTTTTATATTTCTCATAGTATCAAAATTTTCCTAAAATAGCACATTAACATATACCAGAGCACTCACAGCAGTGGTGCTATATAGGTATAATGCTAAAATTTAGCTCCACAAACACAAAAAGGTTGCTGCAGCAGTGGAGCTAAATCTAAAAATTTTAGCTCCATTGCTATAGTGCACATCTATTTATAGATGTGCACTGTTCATGAGAGAAAAATAATAATAATATTATTTTATTACATTTCTCTCTCCTCTCCTATTAAAAAAATATTTTCTCTTTTTTTTTTTTTCTCTCTCTCTCTCCGGCTTCTCTTCTTCTTTCCTTTTTTTTTTTTTTTTTTCTCTCCCTCATCTACTCTCTGCTTCGCCTATCTGTTCTGGGTTCATCTTCATCGTCGTCCCACGCCGCTTACCCATCTCGCCTAGTCCTCCATCTCACCGCCGATCCAAGCTCCATTGCCGACCTAAGCTTCATCATCGATCCAAGCTCCACCGGCACTGCCTTCACCAAACTCAAGAGCGCCGCCGACCTATCATGCCGATTGATCTCTTCGTTCTCCGCCAGCCACCACCATTGAAAACAAAAAAAAAAAAAAAAAAAAAAAAAAAAAAAAAAAACACCAACTACCACCAATCATAACCCACTAGCCACGAAACCCACTCAACAACCAACCACTCAACCACCGCCACAACCACTGTCACCACCACCAACAACCTCAACCCCCAACCACCAAAATCATAAACAAATCACAAACACACAAACCAAATCACAAACTCAAACCCACAACCGCATCACCACCACTAGCCGGGAAAAGAAAAAAAAAAACAAAAACACTAGGAGCCATCAGCTACTCAATCGGACCCACGAAGAATAGATACTGAAAATCAGATTAAACCACCAAATACCCATGGCCACCGAAGCACAAACCACTAAAAATCCTATCGGACCACCGAACCACCAAAAACCACAGTGAGAGAGAGGGACAAGCAAGAGAGAGAATGGAGAAGAGAGGCATTTTGGGTGATAGGAAATTTTAGAAACAGGGAGAAGCAAAGGACACAAAAAAGGAAGAGAGGCACGCGTGTGATTGCAGTGAGCTGATTGGGTGATGGGAAATTAACATTATTTTTTTTATAACAATTTTTTTTTATAACAATCAGCTACAGTGCGCTGATTGCGGTGGCATTGGCAGCGGTGGTAGTGGCGGCGGTTGCAGTTGCAGTGACGGTGAAAGAGTCAGTGGCGGCAGCAGTGGCAGTGGTGATAGTGGCAGCGGTAGCGGGTGGTTGTGATTGTTGTTTATTGGGTAGTAGGATATATTATTTTATTGTAGTGGTTATATTATTTTATTGTGATGTGACTTTCAGCTGATTACTAATTCACATTATCAACTCATTCAACAGATTAACAACAAGCAGGGACGGACCCAGGTGTATGCCTAAGGGGGCCCGGGCCCCCCCTGGGCCCAAAAAAAAAAATTTGTTAGTATGTAAAATTTTCAAAAAAAAAAGAAAGAAAAGGGCTTGGGCCCCCCTTGGATTTTAGCTCAGGCCCCCCTCACCTCAACCATCTCTATCCCAAAAAATAAAAATAAAAAGACTTGGCCCCCTCCAAATTTGTAAAACCCAGCCGGCCAACCCACTGCCCACATGTAAAACTCAGCAGTCCAAAACTCACCGGCCAGCCCACATGTTAAAAAAAAAAAAAAAAAAAAAAAAAAAAAAAAAAGAGGGAAAAAGGGTAAGTTAAAAAATGTAACAGGCTACCCTACCCAGCGCCAGCAGTCTGAAGAGTATAGTCTCCAAACGGAAAATGAAAAACAAAAGAAAAAAAGAAAAAAAAAACCTAAGTGCTAAGAGGCAACTGGCAAGACAGAGAGAGTGAGAGGCGAGAAACTGAGAGAGACTTTACTGCTGCCCAGGCCGTGAGTGAAGTCGCCAAAACGAGAGGTGAGAGCTTGTTGCTGCTGCCCACGCTGTGACGCGCCACCACGTGAGACCCATCTCGCAGACCCACGCGACACCGATCTCGCCGTGACGCCGCTGCTGGCTTTGATCTGCTCCAGCCTTCACACTTCACACTCAACTGACTCAAGTATTTAATCTATCTTTCAAAATCTTAGAATTTGTGCTTGTGGTGTTTGTGATTTAGTGAATCTGTGCTTGTGTTATTTTTTTTTTTGGCTTTGTGACTGTCTTTGTGTCTTTGTGAATTGTGACTGTGTTTGTTTGTGACTATCTCTCTTATATTATATAGAAAAGAGAGTGTAGAGTTTCTAGAGACTTGAGAAAATATCAAAGTTTGACTATTTGTTGTGTGGTACTTGTGCAATAAAATAGGGACAAGTCACAGCAATAGGAAAAGTGATTCAACTTTCAAGGAATTAAAATGGTAAAGTTTTTGTTGGTAGTGCATAATAAAATCATAGTGTCGATAGTGTCCTTCGAAATAAAATGGAAAATGATTTTTTGGCGGACACTTTGATGTTATACATTAAAAATGATATAGCTTCAACATTTAGTTTGGATTCAATTATAGATGATTTTGAAGATTTGAAAGAGCGTCGAGTTCCCTTTTTGTAGAAGATTGTATTAAGAAACAATAGTTTTTCGTGTCTTTTGTTTTTGTTGGTAGATGATCGTATCTTAATATATTAAGAAACAATGATTTTTGAGTATTTGTCTTGGTTGATAGTTTATTAATACTATATGGATGCATATTTGAAATTTTTTTTTTCGCTAATCTCCGGCCCCTCCTGGCTTGAAATCCTGGGTCCGTCCCTGACAACAAGAAACAACCTACAGCTACAAGCCTCTTTCCTAGTGATTACCAGATTTTGCATGGCATCTAATCAACGACCAATTCCAACACATGCGTAGCAAGGCTTAAACATGCCAGTTTTCTTACCCCAACGCCGATGGTGAAGAACGGACAACTCTGCAGTTCTGTAAGCTTCGTCTCACCAAAATGGCATATAAATCAACAACTGCCAGAGAAAAGCTCCACAAACTTTGCAAGCTAACAACAACAACAAGGTAGCTGGCACAGGAAAAAGCATGAAGAGTTCATATTATTCAAATTTATTTACTTTTAAAAGAAAAACATGTTTTGATGTTTTGCAATTCGCATGCTTCCAACTGTGTGCTTGGTGTATGACAGTTAGGCTGTATGACAGAATCTTAACTGTATGTTTGGAAGGACTGAAATGAATGATATTAAAAAGGATCACATACAGAAATTCCATCTGTTCTTTTATAGTTTCAAGTTTTTACTTTTATTTAACAGCTTATTTGGAATGAGGAAATTGAACTGAATAAAAAGAAATAAAACGAATAATTTAAGAATATTTATTTCCTTTCTTTATTTGGGAGTTTAATAAGTTCGGCAATGGAATTAGTAGAAGTGAACACTCATTATTTTTTATTCTCCTCAAAACCTCACATTTTCATTCCTCTCAAAACTGAGAGAAATTAGATTTAGGGTGAATTTGGTTCAGCTTTTTGATATTGTGCTTTTTGAAAAAGTGAAGGTTTTGAAAAGTGTGGTATGAAATTGGGTTTTTTTGAAAAAACTGAGTATTTGGTAAAAATTGTTAAAAAGTGTTTTTTGAAAAAGCCGAGTATTTGGCTATCACTTATAAAAGTGGTGATTTGTGAAGAATTTCTTGTAGAGTTGCGTAACACAAGCACAGTGTTGAAACTAGAATTAAAGCAAGATAGGAACTGTTTGTTAAGTGAGAAAGACTGAGAGAAAGGAATATAAAATGAGAGAAGGAGAAAAGAGAGAGAGGGATTGATTGAAGAGAAAACTGTATTTCTTGCTTAATGATAAAACTAGGAGTACAAGGATATTTATAATACAATCTGCCTAACTAACTGAATAACAAATCAATCCAAACTATGCGGATCCATAATTGATCTTCGTGCCAGAACCAACAGCTTCTTTGCTTAACAAGACGACATCGTTCTGTCCACAGTGGCTTAAATAACACACTCATAAAACGGTGCGTTGCTCCTTTAGTGAAACGGTGCATTGCACCTAGATTTGATACTCCAACAGTAACCCCCAATTTAGTCATCTTCAACCTCGCTCCTACTGTGTTCAATTCAACCATTATCAATCTGTTTTACCTTCTTTGAATTTGAATCACCACGATCACTAACAGTTTGAGTGGTAAATTACCAAAAATGACAATGTATATATAAAAGAGTCTGTTTCATACTTAAATTAACTATTTTATAATACTTAAATCAATTTTTCTTCATTCATTTCTAAAAACTACATTCATAATATTTTTACAACACTTTCACCAAAAATCATTTGTGATAAAAATTGATACTGATTTTAAAATTATTTTTTTCTCTTTCTAAAAAAATTATTTTTTTCTCACCAATATTAGTTAATAATAACCTACCACTTAAAATTTATTGGGAAAGTATTGTGAAAATATTGTGATAGCATTTCCTTCTTTTTTTTCCCCCCCTCTTTTTTTCTCCTCCACACACATACCCTTACTCTTTTCCTTTTTTCCTTCTTTCATCTTTTTTTTCCCTACCACTTCCTCCAAACTCCAGAACATTCCATAGAGCTCTCTCTCTTTTTTTTTTATTTTTTTATTTTTATTTTTTTATTTTTTTAAGTTTCTTTCCCTCTTTCCCATCAAAACACACACACTCAAAGGTCACACACAACCACACCATTTGATTCTCATCAAACGAAGATAGAGAGAGGGGGAAATCGCCAAGGGGGGAAAATCGCCTCCGTCGTTTGCTGATCTGCTCTACCTTCACTGCTGCCTGTCTTCCTCCCCACCGTTGCTTGATCTCTTTCCCACTGCCAACGACATGCGGTAGAAATGGGTCAGATCGGTTTTTTTTTTTTTTTGGTTATGATTTCATTATTGGGTTCCTTTGTAAAATTGTGTTATAAACAAAGGAATAAAATTGAGTAACTTTGTAATTGAACACAGCCCCAATGGTAATATAAATGAAACGTGCACTGGCTTTTGTAAAAGGCTCTGAAGAGCTGCCTTGTGTTAAAGTGGACTTCCTTCACATTTCAAAACGTTACTTTTACAAAAAGCTGCTTTTAAAAACTTACCAAACACTGATATTATTTTTGCAGTTTCAAAAAGCGCTTTTTGCCAGAGGAAAGTGCAAACAAACGGGCACTTAGGTTTAATGAAAGTTTTATTAAAACTCCTAAAAAATACCCCTTCAATCTTAGCCCTTTTTATACATCATGACACATTTTTTTCTCAACCAGACGTACAAACATATGCTATCATTCTTGCTCTCTCTTTGCACTCTGTTGCTTACGCTACTGCTATTCTCTTACTGCTGATCTCTCCATCAAATCCCGTGAGTCTTTCAATTTCATTGATTTATTAACTTTTGAAAAGTAGGTGCTAGTATATTTGTTGTGCTTTGGTGGAATTCCAATTTTCAATACCAATTGATCCACGTCAATTTCTGCTTGTTTTATATAATATTTCAATTTTGAAAGCAAATAACAAGCAACAACATTGTTCACATCAAGTCTAAACTAGAATCAATTTTTATGTTCTATAAATCAAGGGGTATAAATAGTAATGTTGTTATAAAATAATTTTATTTCATTTCTTCTAATGTTAGTTCCAACAATGTTACTTGCATTCCATTCCTTTCTATTCATTTATTTTAAAATATCCAAACAAGATTACTTAATTAATTTCATTTCTATTTTTTACATTCATTTTTCTTACTTAAATACATTTCATTCCTTTATGATCACTCCATTCTATTATCTTATGAACTCTCAAACGAAGGCTTAAGTATATTCAATTCCTTTATGATCATTTCATTTCATTCCTTTATGTATTTCCAAATGAGATGGATATTCCCTTATAGCCAATCCATTCCATTTTAGGCATTCCTCTTAAAAATGAACTTTTTTTTTTGGGGTGAAAATACTAGTTTAATTCATCTTTTAAAATGTGGGTTCTAGCTAGCTCAATTAGTAAAGTTTTTTATGGTTGAATAAGAGATCTGGGGTTCAATCCCCGCCTACACCAAAAACTGATTGGTGTCTTGGTCTGATGATAAAGAGCTATCATCAGGAGCGGACGTCATAGATTGAAACTCTCTCTCTCAAAAAAAAAAAAAAATCATATTTTAAAAGACAAATAAAAAGTGAAAAGTATACTTGTAAAATTCTATGTTTCTTTTTATTTTAAATCCTGATTATATAAACTCTCAACATGCTACAAAAATACACCATATTAAGATCTATCTATTCCATTATTTAGAGCAAAATTAGATGAACAATGCGTCTTTAATACAAGCTTAGTGACGATTAATTAACCGGCAAAACTTGGTGATGATTAATCCTGTGAATGTTTGTCCAGAAAAGTGATTCAAGTCCAGATGAGCAGATAAATGGAAAAAATGGACAGGAGGGCTATTTAAGCAAGCAAATGCAACATAATTGATAATACTATTGGGGTCTCTTGAAATTATCACAACCCTAAATTCTTCTTCTCCTTCTTCTTTCATAATACAATAATTATCATGCAAATCATGGCGATAGCCTAATCCTTCATTCACATAATTATCCTTTCCCTTCAGGTAAATTAATGGTAATTACTACAAATAATTAGATGGTTGGAGGAGATGATGTATGTACATCATCTGACTCCTAACTTGTAAAATAGTAATTTTTCTTGTAATTAATAGAGAGAGATTGCTTTTCAATCTGAGGTATTGGTTGAGCAATCAGGATCAGTAGGGTTTGTTTTTAATTCTTGGAGGAATCTTGGAATCTTGCAGGAAAATTTCATTGTTGTCAGGTTGCTGGCTTGAGGAGGCAGCTGGGGCAGCAGTACTACTAGAACTGTTCTCTCTTGAACCCTGTAGAAAACTCATAAAATTATTGATGAAATTAACCACATAAAAATGAAATGGTAATAATAATAAAATAAAGCCGATATAATATTACTTCTTACATATTTAGACATTTTCCTAACATGTGTATCAGAACTCTTTTTAAATACTATTAAAAAAAAAAAATTCAAATTTAAAATTAAATTAATATATGAAAAATAAAACTAACAAATATTTTATACTAACCAAATATAAAATGATTTTTTGTTAATATATTTCTACTCCATCATTTATGATCTATTAAAAAGCAAGTTCTTTTAATTTTGGGTCAACTTTCAATTTGGAATAGCTAGTTTTTATTTTTGGTGGTCAAACATAAATTTTTGAATCTAAATTTTGCATGCTAATAAAAAATAAAAAAAATTTCAGGAAGCCATGACCCCCTTGTTAAATGGCTTATTTTAACTGTTTCAGTTCTTTCACAAAGAGCGCCATTTTTCTGCCAGTAAGACCAGCATGCAAGCACCCTTATAGTTTTATTCTTCTAAAATAAAATATGATCTTCTGCTTGTTTAAAGTTTTATATCAGTCAAAAAAAGAAAAAGAAAAAGAAAAATGTATGAAACTAAGGTAGCGTTTGGGTTCGGCTGAAACGCAATGCGTCTGCGTTTCAGCCATTTTTTTTTTTTTTTTTTTAACCAGCGCCTATTGCACTGTTCATGGAATATGAACAGTGCAAATAGGCACATGGACAGTAAATTCATTTATGAACAGTAACCAGAAAATCATTTTTTATTGTTTTCAGTTTTCAGCAAAATAAGTGGTATCCAAACGCACCCTAATAGTCTTAACCTTAATTCAGTCACGAATGTTGTAATTTCATCTACAATTAACTACATACACATAATAGTAGATAGATACTAGTTGGTGAAAAGATCATATATAGGGAGGATATAATATACCCTTTGTCGCTTCGACGGTCTGTTCTTAGTAGTGTTCACGATTTCAATGAGCTCCTCAAACTGAAAAAGAGATCTACTATTATGTTCTAGAAAGCAAACAAAGCTATCCAGATTATTTTCATCTTAATGAGCTGCCTTTGCAAGAAAGATAAAGCA
This sequence comes from Notholithocarpus densiflorus, assembly GCA_030021035.2. Taxonomy (NCBI): domain Eukaryota; kingdom Viridiplantae; phylum Streptophyta; class Magnoliopsida; order Fagales; family Fagaceae; genus Notholithocarpus; species Notholithocarpus densiflorus. The sequence goes on from JARYZH020000360.1 coordinate 139,725, forward strand.
TTTATTATTGACGTATCCCAATTCCCATGCACTGAAATGCACATACATATCTATTAAAAGGGAAAATTACACTTTACCATCCTAAATTATATACCAGATTACACTTTGCACCATAAACTATTCAAATACACACTTTGCACTCTAAACTATGACCCTTGTTACACTTTGTACCCCGATGTTAATTTTACTGTTAAGTTAGATAGAAATTAATAGCACATGACTTGAATATGATTTTTACTTAGGTAGCAAACTATTCAAAGACTAAAACACTCTTTTCACAAACAACTAAAAACAAAAGCTACTATTTTTTTCAACTCTTAATTACTCTGTGCGTAACTTATAGCTGATGCAGCCTCATCTAATATTTTTTTCAACTCTTAATTATTCTGTGTGTAGCTCATAGCTGATGCAGCCTCACGGTGTTGTGCACTTGTTTTGGTAGCTCTTAAATTGCTAAGCTCTTTTAGGGAGACCAACCACACTACTTTTGAAGCTGTAAAGAGCAATAATAACTAGCAGCTCTTGGTCTTGGACCGATTATGTGAAGAAATTTATGTGGTTAGAAAAAGGTGAAACGCTGCACAAAATCAATGATAAGAACAGTGACCCTTATATAGTTGAGCGCAACCCTCATATTCATGACCCAGATGATTTTTTTTTGAGAGGTGCTACGTCTACAACATTTTTACAACAAATCATAGGTGGTTATGTGGGTTCCAGTTAGCTCAACTGGTAAAGTCTCTGATAGTTGTATAAGAGATCTGGGGTTCAATCCCTGCCTATACCAAAAACTGATTGGTATCTTGGTCTGATGATAAAAAGCTATTATCAGGAGCAGACGCCATAGGTTGAAACTCTCTCAAAAAAAAAAAAAAAAAAAAAAAAAATCATAGGTGGTTAGTTGTTATTAGTTCAAATTTGAACTTAATACTAAGGTTACTTTTTTGACTCAACAATAACAACCAGTAACAACCTGCCACTTAGGATTTGTTGTAAAAATATTGTGTACATATCATTTTTTTTTTTTCCTTGGACTTGTTATTAAAATTATTCACACGAGAGAGAAGAGCTGGGAAAAGAAAAAAGAAATAAGCTTTTTTAAAAAGAAATTGTTTGTGAAAATGGTGTTTTAGTCTTTGAATAGTGTGCTACTTAAGCAAAAATCATGTGTAAGTCATGTGCTATTAATTTCTGTCTAACTTAACAGTAAAACTAACATTATGGTGCAAAGTGTAACAATGGTCATAGTTAGAGTGTAACGTGTGCATTCGAATAGTTTAGGGTGCAAAGTGTAATCTGATGTATAGTTTAGGATAGTAAAGTGTAATTTCCCCCTATTAAAAAACATTGCCTTATGAGTTATGAATTTGTTTATGGGAAAATTATTCAGGATAGCATCATGGTACTTCCTTTTTTACCATGAATTTAATTAGTAAGGCACCCCGTAGATGAGACAACCCTCTATTCATGAGAGAAGAGGGAAAACTATGTTGTTATATTTCGCACTCCTATTTACCTTAATTTTCACAAGTGTGCATTCTATAAAAGACATCAAACTATTACCTGTTTTATCATCGTTTCATATTTAACTGCACATTGATAGAGCCTTCTCTCCTCTTCAGTATTGTTGTTGGACATTATCAACTCTCTCTCTCTCTCTCTCTCTCTCTCTCTCTCTCTTTGGGACAAATTATTGAAGATTATAGGGAAGCTCGATATATTATATATAGAAGATAAAGGTCTTAGGGTACTTAGTTCAAGAAATCTTATATATATATATATAAATATATATATATATATCTATATATATATATGACCGTTACCAACCGCCCTCTATATAGAAAGAGGATGAAAAACCGTTATCTTGGCCTCCATATATCTTCAACCTTACGCGTTCAAAACATTATCCTCGTGATAATGAACTCCGTCAAAGCTTTTCTTAATGGAGAGAGAGAGAGAGAGAGAGAGAGAGAGAGCTTTACACAAATTAAATAAGACGGCCAATAAGAAGAGAGTAAAACCCTTGCCAAATAATGAGAAACTAAACTTTCATTAACATTGTTACATACTATTCCCTATATTGCCTACCATCATAAAAGAATTGGAGGAATAAGTGACAAAAAATATAAAGTGAAGGTTCAAATAGTCCCATTCCTTTCTGGTTTCTTTTTTCACCCAATTTTATCTTTAGATCAAGTGTTATTGGAAGTTTGCTAAGTTAGCAGAAACAAAAACAAAAACAAAAAAGTTGCACCATTATTATGAAGAAAGCCAAATTATATAAAATACAATAAAGGAAAAGTTTTGTGATGTACATAGTGATTGCAATAAATTAATCCTCCCCTTGTTAAGTGAAATTCTATTGCCATTGATTAATGAAGTTTAAAAGTACTACTCTGGTGCCAAAGGTCTTTTAGTTCAATTAAAGATTTTTTAAATTATTGTTTTCACTCCTTAATTATCGAATTATCCAAAAAAATGGTACTATTCTAGTTAAAATTCGGTTTCTAAAGATTTGTTGAAATTCTAAAAGTGTTTCATGGTATATTTTTAATTGTTTTATATATATATATATATATTAATAATATAATTTGGGTTTTACAATGTCACGTCGTGTGACTCAAAGTTAGGGCTGTAAATGAACCAAGCCGACTATGAACAACTCAGGCTCGGCTCGATAAAAAGCTTGTTCATGTTTGTTTGTTTATAAATAAACCAAGCTTCAGCCTTAGTTTAAAACTCATTTAATAAACAAGCTGAGCCCAAGCAAAAAAATTTGTTCACAAACAAGCTCGTGAGTTATTAGGCTTGATACCAAGGGAGTCAATACCGTACTGGAGGCTGTATCGGTTTAGCCAGCGGTACGATATATTTCGGATACCAGTGTACTGTTTCAGGTTTACCGCTATTTTTTATATTTATAAATAAATAAATATATATATATATGTATGTGTGTGTGTGTGTGTGTGTGTATTATAATAAATATAAAAGTTTACCATAAAACATTTCCTCAATTCAGAACTAATTATTCATGGTTTTAGACTTTAGTATCAATTAAAAGAAAAAAAAAAAAAAACACAATATAAAAAATAGAAAGCTTAAAAGTTACCATTGCATACTAAGAAAAAAAATAATACTAATAAGTTAATGCAAATAAGTTACCATTCTACCCTAACAAAAATTCAAAAATTACAAAACTTAAAAAAAAAAAAAACTTTTTTTTTTATACCGACTGGTACGCCCAGTACCGGCCGGTATTGCCCAAAATTGGCCGGTACGGCCGGTATTTTTTCCAGTACAAAACAAAGGGGTATTCTATACCGACTTGCTGGCCGATACGGTATATTTCGGTCGTACCGGCCGGTACGGTACGGAATTCACTTCCTTGCTTGATACACAACAATTCAAGCATAGACTCATTTATAAGTTTATATGTGTTAGCTAAATATACTCATTACACATATCTTAATAATGACATGGCCAACATGAGACCACTACCTATATTACCTTAATTTTTTCCTTCCCTTTAAACTGATCAAGAACCACTTTAGACTATAGTTACATTTAAAAATAAATAAGTAATTAAGTAGGCCACATATGATCTTTCCCTATCAATCATCTAAAGTAAAGTTATGAAACATATTAGTATTTTCTCATTCATAATAGTTACAAACATGTATTTTTCTAGTCCTTCATCATCTAACGTTAATGTAAAAATTGTGCTTTGAACAATTGCTGAAACTGTAGATAAGGAATGATGAATGAATGAATTTAATTATGTAAATTATTAATTTGAATAATAGCTAATTATAAGTAAGACTAGATACATGATAAAATGAGTATACTATTTTCTTTTTCTTTTTTTATTAATTTTAGAGATTTAAGCATTTAATAATGTAATTTTTTTAGATCTCAAGCTCAAAAACTTGACCTAAGCTCGAGTTTGAGCTTGATATTAAACTTGAGTTTGGCTTGACTAATTAATCAAGCCAAGCCAAGCCAAGCTCAAGCTTTTTGGCTTTCCCACGAGCTCAAGCTCAAACACTATTTTTAGGCTTGTCACAAGCTCAAGCCAAGCTCGAGCTTTTGATTTTTTCTTACAAGCCAAGTTTGAACATGCACTACTCGAAAAAGCTCGGCTCGTTTACAGCTCTATTCAAAGTAAGTATCACATGTCGTACAAGTACAATAATAATACTATTAAGGGAAAAATATACAAAATAATCACGTTCTTTACCCTAAAAACACGGATGTCCCTTGTAGTATTGTTTTATATGTAAATTGTTTAATTATGTAATATATAACACCTTTGGGTGGGAAGGGGGGGGGGGGAGGTGTTTTGTGTGTGACAAAAAACCCCTTTGTGGTTTTTTTAAATGTAAAAATACAACTCTAAATATGTATACATATCATCAAATGAACAACTCATTGCTAACGGATGCCGGTTTACATTTAAAACAATATCATAATGGCATTAGTTAAGTGTTGCATAGAAAACTTTAAGGGGTCCCAGGTTTTACCAATAAGCCACATAGGGATTATGTGTATTTTCCTTATTATTTGTATTTTATTATGAGTGAAACCTTATTACAAAACTAATCAAAATATTCAAAATATTGCTCCCATTAAATGTCAATTACCAAATTACATAAGAAATATAAAATGGGTTTAATTATTTAATTATTATTTTGGTTTTAATAAAAGAGTTTCGCTAACAGATGCCTTAAGGGAATTCGTTTAGAAAATGTTTTTCGAAATTTTTTATTAGAAAGAAAAAAAGTAACGGATTTTGTTGACAGTTTTTTATATTTCTTATAAAAGTGATATCATAAGTTTCTTATAAGTTAACAAATTTCTTAAGAGCAATCCATTAACCAAACCTAAGTATATATTGAATTTTTTTTCTTTTAATCTTGTACATATGATCTTGATTAAAGCTAAGGTTTTACTCAAATGAATCTCCTTTTTTCATAGCACCCCTAACTCTGGAAATCCCACTTTAGGATACAATGGGCCAAGTGATATTTCTTAAAACTGTTAATGTAGCCTTTGTTTTTGGTTCTATTTTGACACCCTTTTTTGGTCATAGCGGCACCGAAAGAAAACCAAAAAAAATGTGTTTCGTGAAATATGTTTACATATAACATATGAAGGAAATTTTTTTTTTTTGAGAATAATATGAAGGAAAATTTAAATGCTTATAGGTTGCCAATTTGTCTTCTTTCACAGTTCTTGCATGGAAATCCTTAATTCTATGAAAAAAAAAATTTCTAAACCACCCTAATTACATTCCAACTGTAATTACAAAGCTATAAACTAATTATAATTAGATGCATAACATTATCAGTTTAATTACCAACCCTATAAATAGGTATATCCCAAAAGGGCATACACTCACCGACCTCTTAAAGCTACTTTGAATTGCTCACGAAAACTGCACCTGAGGAATAGGGATTGTTTTTCAAGAAAACCCTGGCCTTTTGAGTGTGCAATAATATTTATTTTTATTTATTTGTTTTCTTAAAGATATTTATTTATTTATTTTTTTGGTTTAGTATTATATTGTTTAAAAGTAATATATAAATAACCGTTTGTATTTTTTTTTTATTTTTTTATGAAAGAGGTAAGATAACGTGAATAATGTTTAAAAATAGAGATGTGCTAAGTCTACAATATTTTCACAACAAATCATAGGTAGTTAGTTGTTATTGATTCAAACTTTTACCTAATACTAAGATTACTTTTTTGTCTCAACAATAATAACTAGTAACAATAAGATAGAGATAGTTTCCTAAGTTTTAGGTTGAATGGAAAAGATAAAGGAAAAAACCGAAAACTTAGGAACAATAAATTACATTTTTAATTAGTTTGAATTTTTTAATTTAAAATCATTTAACTAAAAGATAGGGGTATTTAGAGAGTTTAAGAATTTGTGTGATGGTATTTTAGTACACAAAATGTTGAAACCTAAATAGAGAATTCTATAACAAAATGTCAAATATTCACAACAGATCACAAGTGGAAAGTTGTTATTAGTTCTAATTTGAATTTAAAACTTAAATTACTTTTTTACTCGTTTCTAAGAACCAATAACAATCTACTATTTTTAGGTTTATTTAGAAAATATTATATACAGTACAAAATAGTATTTCTCTACTGCAAAAGTTATATGAAACATTAATTATTTTTATATCACATTAAAAATAAATCGAATTTTTTTTTTTGAGGTTTCTAATGGAGCATATTAGAAGTAACTGGAGAGAGCTGCGAGCGATACCAGGAAGAAGCCCACAGGTTGCACAACTCTCAGTTGTTCTTGGGTTGTGTTTTCTTGTAATAGGGTACGACGGAGGTACCCTCTTTTTTCCATTTCCTTCTTTTCCCTTTCTTTTATTCATTGAAGGTGCATAATTATTAACATTAACATGAATTAATTGTGTTTTAAATATATAGCTTACATGACCGTCTCAATGCCGTATGTAAAAGACGATTTCAAATCTATACGTGATAAATACGAGGAGTTCATTATGGTTATGTCAGCTGCAACATCTGCGTTTGGTGGCCTATTGAGCATTTGGCTCAATTATATGCTGGGTCGACAAAAGTCTGTGTTTTATTCAAATTTTGGCTTTCTGGTGGGGTACATGATCTATGTTTTCGCGACTGCCCCTTGGGCCATTGTTCTCAGTAGGGCCGTAGTCGGAGTGGCCACAGGCGTAGCCCTTACAACAGCGCCATTATTGGTTGCAGAGGCTTCGGATCCGCAGAGTATCAGGGGAGTATTAGTTGGAATTCTGGGTCTCTTTTTCACAGTCGGAGTTTTGCTGGTCAATGTGATCAGCTTCACCTTGGTATAGCTTTTCAACTCATATACATTCCACTTTATACTCCAATTTATATTTCAATTTTATTGATATATTGTTTAAATTGTATTTTTGCAGGGACTAACATGGAGAATAATGCCCATATTATCACTTTGTCTGAACATGATACAGATATTTATGTTGCAAAAGATCCCACCCCAGGTGAGTTTTTAGATTTTCTTATTTTTTTATTTTACATATTCTTGTATATATTATAAGATTTTAAGAAAGCTGCTCACGTTTAAATGATAAATGAGAACTCTAAATTTTATTCTTACATTTGGTATGTGTTGATCATGGAACTTATCTTGTCTGACTTGCATACAATGTACAATGATTTTATAAAGTTTGTAACTATATATGAAAATTTGATCATTACATCATTAAAATATATGATATTCTTAATGCATTTACAGTTTCTTGCACTTGTCTTTAAATATCATATTATAGTTTTTTTTGATTGACATGATCAATTTTAGGATTGGTTGATCAATACATACATACATATAAAACATTTATATATTGCAATATATAGCATGCTTAGCTTATAACCCCTGCTAAATTAAACAAAAATAAAACATTTATATATTGCAAAAACATTTTTTTTTTTTGTTTCTAGTAGCACCATGTCGAAAGCTTGTAGGTCCCATATCCCATTCCACCCTCACTTTTTTACCAACGTAAACATCAATAAGGGACGGACCCAAAGGGGGCCCGAACCCCCCCGGACCCAAAAATTAGTAGGTCAATTGGGTATTAAAATCATGTTTGGGGCATTTGGGCCCCCAAAAAAATTAAAAAGAAAAAGAGGCATACGAGACGAGAGAGAGATAGAGAGATAGAGAGACAGAGAGATAATCAAAGCATCAACCACCACCGACCACGGCGTCGGCCTCTTCAACCTCCAATTTCAAGTAATTACTCTCTCTTTCAAAACCTAATAATGACATTTTTTTTTCTCTGATGCTCTTTCTCCACACCATACGTTTATAGTTTGTGTGAATATGTGATTGTGGTGTTTGTTTTTTGGCTGAGGATGATTGTTATATTGGCGTCTATGTTTGTGGTTTTGTGGATTTTGTAATGACGTTTGGGTGTACTATTGTAGAATTGTATTGTGTTTTGGTTTAGGTTCTTTAAATTTGGGTTTAGATATGATTTAGGTCTGGGTAATTTTTTTTTTGATAAAACACACACAACTTTATTTAATCGAAGCAGAAGGTACATCTTGGATAAGAGCTTGTTCTAGAAAACAAGGACTCTCTTCAATCCAAGCAGAATAGTCGCTAATGCCTAAAGCATACTTAGCAAACAAATGAGCAGGCAAATTCCCACTCCTACAAACATGAGAGAAATATACATTCCTTAATTCATTTGAACCAGCTTGTATCCCATAAATCAAAGATGCCACCGAGGAGGGTGCTGGAGTCTTCTCACACAGGGCGTTGACAATGATCAATGAATCACCTTCTAACACAAATTCCAGGATGCCTACTTCCTTTGCAAAAGAAATACCTGTTTCAAAAGCCTTTGCTTCCACTTCTATAGCAACCAAAGGAGCTTTAAATTTCTTGCTCAAACCTGCAATAAAGTTCCCCTCATGATCTCTAATAACAACCCCAACACCAGCTTCTTTTTGGTTCCCAAAGACAGCCCCATCAATGTTTACCTTATAGAAAGGCATTAGCAGAAGAGACCATTTTGAATCTAGCGATTGAGAATGCTTCAGTGGGATTATTAAAGCAGCCCAATACTCCATATAGTTCAGACACTTCAGAAACAACTCTCTTCCATTTTTCCTCATACCACCATGTCTAACCTCATTTCTATTTGTCTATAGAGTCCAAACCAGTGAAACTACCATAGCAGAATCCTCACTAGACCAATCTGCCTCCATCAAAACAAACCAAAGGAAATCCATGAAACTTCGAAAATTTATTGGAGCCAAAATCCGAAAGTTCTTGAATGAAGTCCATGTTTCACGAGCACTTTGGCACTCCCAAAAAAGATGAAGAAAGGTTTCTGAATTTGCCCCACACTCCTCACAAACATCATCCATTAGAACATGTCTAAGCTTCAGATTTGCCTTTGTTGGTAGGATATCACGTGTAGCCCTCCAAGCAAAATGTCTAATTTTCTAAGGGACCTGCAATTTCCAAAGTTTCCTCCAAAACATACGCAGATTTTCCCCATCTGAAACAGAAGCATCAGTGGTATCCTTATCCAACTCCAATTTTATAGGCACTCCTAACTGAAAATACCCCATTAGATGTCTCTGCCCAGATTAGCTTATCATCAGGAAACCTATTGCTCAAGGGAATTCCACAAATATTTTCAGCCTCAAAAGGAAGGAATATACTTTTAAGCAAATCCACACTCCAGCAGTTGTTATCATAATCAATCAGATGACTAACCATAGATACTTGGGGAGATAGAGTTCTAGGAGAGACCACTCTATAAGAAGAAGAATTAGGAACCCACGGGTCATCCCAAATTCTAATTCTATGCCCATTCCCAACCTGCCATCTCATGCCTTTTTTGACAATCTTTTGTGCAGCAAAAATACTCCTCCAAACGTATGATGGTTTATTTCCCATAGAGGCTTGGATAAATTTACAATCCTTGAAATACCGAGCTTTGAAAATCTTGTATACAAGTGAATTTTGACCAACTGAAGCTGCCAACCTTGTTTTGCCAGGAGAGCAAGGTTAAAAGGTTTTAAAAGTTTGAACCCCAATCCACCACATGATTTGGGTACACGCAGTTTCTCCCAACTCAACCATGCCATTTTCTTTTCATCCTGCTTTTGTCCCCACCAAAAATTCTGAATTATACTTGTCAGTTCATCACAGAGGGCATCAGGGATTTTAAAACAGCTCATAGTATACGTAGGGATTGCTTGTGCAACAGCCTTAATCAAGACTTCCTTTCCTGCTTTTGACAACAATTTTTCCTTCCACCCTGCCAACTTCTTAGCCAATTTTTCCTTCATCGCATTAAAAATATTTCTTTTATTCCTCCCAACCAAAGAAGGAAGACCAAGATATTTTTCATGTTGTTTAATAATCTAGGCTCCAAATCTTGACTTAATTTCCTCTTTAATAGATCTATCTGCTAAAAAACAAGGATGTTTTTGCCCTATTCAATTGTTGACCAGAGGCATCTTCATTCACTTTTAACACATGCTGCAATGAATCACAATCATTCAAGGTTGCTTTACAAAAGATTAAATTATCATCAGCAAAGAATAAGTGAGAAAAAGTAGGAGCCCCTCGACAAATAGTCACCCCATCCATAAAACCATCATGTACAGATTTTTTAATTAGAGCAAATAGACCCTCAGCACAAATTAAAAAAAGATATGGGGACAACGGATCACCTTGTCTTAAACCTCTCGAAGGACATATATCACCTCTAGGCCTCCCATTAATACGGATAGAATAAGATATAGAAGAAATACAAAGCATCATCAATTCCCTCCACCTGGAATTAAATCCCAATTTCTCCATAATCTTATCTAAAAAAGTCCACTCAACTCTGTCATATGCCTTGCTCATATCCAATTTTAAAGCCATTTCTCCAACTTTTCCTCCCTTCTTTTGATTAATATGATGCATAGTCTCAAAAGCAACTAAAACATTATCAGTAATTAACATTCCATGCACTAATAATTTTTGGTAAAATTTTCTTAAGTCTATTAGCCAAAACTTTGGAGGCTAGTTTATACATCACATTACATAGACTAATAGGGCGGAAATCTGTAACTTTCTTAGGATTTTTAATCTTTGGGACCAAAACAATATGAGTTTCATTGAACATTGGTGGGACAATACTATGATTAAGAAAATCCAAGACAGTTTTAGTGACAACATTCCCAATGGTAGGCCAAAAATGTTGAAAAAATAGAGGAGGCATACCGTCAGGTCCTGGAGATTTAAGGGGATACATTTGCTTTAATGCTTTAAAAACCTCCACACCTTGAAACTCACTTGTCAAGCTACTGTTCATTTCTTGGAAAACCTTTGGTACCACTGCTTCTATTAATTCAGCAAAATCCGTGGGTTGTGATGATTGGAAAAGATCAGAGTAGTATTTGAGAATTATGCCTTCCACAACACTTGCATCTTCCTGCCAAATTTCATTATGATCAAACAGCCCTTCAACGATATTTAATATAAGTTATCTATGTTAGATTTGGTATTTCTTTTTGGTCTGTTTGGATGGCATGGATTTGGGCTGTGGATTTGGATTTGAGGGGCCCAAATCCAAATTCTTTGTTTGGATAATTTAAAAAGATAAATCCAAATCCAGCCAGATTTCAAGGGTCCAAATCTATGGATTTCAAATCCTCACATAAACCATGGAATTTGGGAAATCCTCCCACTAACAGTCAAGTCTTCTATGCCTTCTGATCAAAAAAAAAAAAAAAAAAAATTCTTCTCTGCCCTGAGCTTAAAGCCAACACCACCATGATATTCGGGTTTGTCTCTCTCTCACTCTCTCACCCACGGCATACACATTTGCCCTAAGCCCCTAACGCTCTTGTCGTCCTTTTAGCCTTTCCATCTCTTTTCCTTCAATACCAATTTTGCATTAACAAAATATCAATGGAATTGTGTGGGTTGTTTGTGGGTTTTATATTTTTGTGTGACTTATCTATGGGTTTCTCTTTATTTTATTTAATTCTATGAGTTTGTCTTTCTGTCTTTGTTTGTATTTGGATTGTGTGGGTTTCATTTGGATTTTTCTATGTGGTCATGTATCCACCGGTAAACTGTGCATAGCAATGTTGTTGTGGGTTTCAATTTTTTGAGTTATTTGTGAGGTTTGGTGAACTGAGTTGATTTAGTTTTGTAAAGATATTTTTCGAGATTTTATGTTTTTTACAGTTCAAGGTGGCTCTAATTGAAATGCAATTAACTGTTTGATGAAATGCCTCTATGAGCTATCTATTTTAATGCAAGAGTTTTAAGATGAGGTTTTGAGCTACTTTACACAGTCATTGATGTACATACAATACAAGGAAAAAAAATCCAAGTCTATGAGAGATTAGGAACTAATTTTTCATAGCTTTATACATTGCAAACAAGAGTCAGGCTTTGCAATGTGTGCCTCAAGTTGTGTTTCCTGTGGTTGATTTCGTAAATAAGAGTCAGGCTTTGCATTGACCTATGATGATGATGATGATGATTAGATGTTCAGTAGCATGAAAAAATATAGTATGGTTCCCTTTTTTTTTTATAACTATGTTTAGACTTGTATAATGTGTAACATGTAATTACCTATCAAAATTTTCATGCAATTGATATGTGAAAGGGACTAGCTAAGCCATTTACACAAGTAACGAAAGAATTGTTTAGCTGAAACCTTGTATGACCAAACTTTGCACAAATGCATGATCCTGCATTGTTAGAATAGCTACACAATATGCATGATGCTGAATAGTGGTTTGGGAAAAAATTTTATAATTTGAAGTATGTTTCATTCACAGTTTGCTTGAGGGATTAACATATAATCTATTTTTAAAATTCATAAGGTGTTATTACTTATTAGACTTTTCTCCCCGTTCATTTCCCATGAAATTCATTTCCTAGTGCAGTTTATGGTTTTACTGATGCTATTTGGTATATTTAACAGTTTACTAGTTGGATTAGCACCATGTTGTTTGTTTTGAGTTTGTCTTTATTTTTTGTTTTTGTTTTTGTTTTTGTTTGTAGGTTTGTAATGCAAATTATGTGTTTGATGAAATGCTACTATGAGCTGTCTATGAGTTGTGAAGTAATAAGTAATTGATTTGATTAATATGAGAATATCTGTAAAGTATGTTACTTGAACTAAGTAGCATGTTTTTGATACGGTAGTAGGTTGGTAATTCATAGCATGCTTTTCTAGTATTGAGGTTTGATTTGCTTCTTCTTTTGTTTTTTCGAAAAAACGATTTGCTTCTCAAATTTGTTGCAATTGTTGTAATATGTGATCACAAGCAAGGAATAAAATTGTGAGGTTGTGAAGACAGATAGAAGCCAAGAACTGAGAAGTTGTGAAGTGTAGATTTAAAGCAACTCTAGCAAAACAGAACCCTCTGCTTTATTCCAGGAGTACCCTCACATAATTCAGTTTAACCCTTCACTTATTACATGGAAAGTCGAAAGCATTTGCTCTAAAGATATTTAGTCATCATCTTGATCATCTTGTCAATTGCATTATCCTTTCTTATTACTGTAAAACTGGTAGAAGCATATGGTAGATTAATGTTATGCTTCATTTCGAAACAAATAGAAAGAAGATGTAATGTATTGTTATATTTTTTTGTTTAATTACAGGTTCAAATAGTAGAAGCACCGGCTGGAGGCCACAACTTTTGTGATTTTGTTAGAAATTTCTATGACTCGTTAAAGAATACATCAGTGCTCACAGCAATTGGATCAGGAATCATCGTGCATGTGATGAAGCGTTTAGCAGGTGCATTCGCTATTATTCACTTTGCTCCAAAAATCATGGAGCTCGCTAGTTGTGAGACAGACTTCGGAATTTATTTTGGTTCTCTCAATGTACTCGGTGCAATTTCCAGTTTGGTGCTTGTTGATATCCTTGGGCGGAAGCCCATACTAGTGGGTTCCCTATCAGGTATGTTGATAGGTTTGATATGTCTCTTCTTGGAGATACATAGGTCTAGTGTAAGCATTTTATCTGTAATTGTGTTGTACCTGTTCGTCTACTTGGATTCATTAGGGTTTGCCACAATTCCAATTATAATTAACGCCGAGGTTTATCCCTCGGGATTTAAGGTGATGGGAGCTGGGGTGTCAATGTCAGCCAACTGTGTCACCTCCGTAATAGTTAGTTTACTATTTCCTACCCTTGAAGATTGGCTAGGTTTAAAAATTTTTGGTCTATATGCTATAAGCTGCAGTATTGGCCTAATTGCGGTCATTGCATTTGTCCCGGAAACAATGGACCCAACTACTGAAGAAAAAGAGGCTGAATTTGCTGGAATTTGATTTGAGATAGTTTAGAGAAGAAAAAAAATGAGGAAACTCTGAATATTTTTTTTTTTTGTTTTTCATTTTTTTTGGGGTTGTAAACCTTGACAATATGTAATAAGTTAGCTTGTGAATTTTATTTATTTATAGTTCGTGGTTTGAATTATTTTTATTCATGTGATCTGTGATTTGGGCATATTGTTTTATTGTTTTTAAATCTTGCTTTATGGATGTATTTGAGATATCCTTGGCCTACGAAAGCCAAATCCTTTGCCAACATCTTTTTTTGTTATCCTTGATGATACTTTATCAATAATAATAAATCGATTGCTTTCTGAATTGTAGTCCTAAAATCAGATTTGATCTCTGCACTTGATAAGATGATTAAACCGTTGGATGAATATAACTGAAAGACCTTGCTCCTGTATCAACCTTATGTCAAGGCAAGGTTAGTTCTTCAACCCAGCAGTAACCTCTTGCTTTCTACCGAATATCTGTAGCACCTAAGAGCTGGAAAGTTAAGTCTCTTTAAATAGGAGATGTCTTGGGGGGTAACAGCAAGTAATTAGTTAACATTACGTTTGTTAGAATTTTCATTGATCTTATATGGTTGTAAACTTGTGAGCTTGTGCATTGTGTAATTTTTTCTCTTTATCTAATGATTGCCATGGTCATGAATTAGGTACTGGAAATTGTCTCTTTTAGTGCACCTGGATAAATGGCCTCATTCATATGCTCGTCAAACATTTATCAAATTGAATAAATCTTTTAAAGAATTGCAAGATCCAAATTAGTGAGTTTCTTATGCATAAAGGGTTAATATGTGAATCTATAAAATGCTTCTATTTTTGCAGTCACATTCTGTGATACTTATTTTCATTCATCAAAATTGAGATCTCACAGTTGATTTGGCATATGATTGGAAACCTCTAATATCTGAAACCTTTTTTTTTAAGGTGCAATAATCATATGCATAAGGTATTAAAAATATTTCATTGTGAAGAGTATAGCTGCATTTAAGATTAGCCACCATTTGTATATGGCTTTTTGTAATTTCTAAATGGTACAAGGTATCATATTTATCTACTATTATTGCAGAGGTCACCAAGTTATGGATTTATATAAGCTTTGGGCTCTAGATGCTCACTTCCCACATAGTTTTTTCCTTTGCATTTTGATCATCGCTAAAAATATTACTAGCTAGGGTAGCGCGCACCTTTGAGTTTGAAATGTGGGACTGAATTGTGTTTTAGTTTATCTCGTGATGCCAATGAGCCTTTGAGTAGTAATTGTAATACCCCAAATCTTTTTAAGCAATTTTACAACTTGAATAATATCTCAAGTGAATTTTATGTTTTTCAATAAGGTTGTTAATTATTTCTGTCGAGGTCTTTTTAATATTTAAGCTTGTGATGGCATTTAAGAAATTTTGGAATGGGCCAAGCGTAAAATGGGAGAGGCCTTAAGGGTAAAGTTGTAAATTTATTCCCTAGATTTTTTTGGGACAAATTGGTAATTAAACCCTCTTCCCTTAGAGCATCCCCATCCCAAAATTCTATCTTATCATATTTTATCATCTCAAAAAGTTACTTTATCAATTATACCCATGGTTGTCAAAATTGCGATCCGGATCGTAAAATCGCACGATTTTATGATTTTACCTCACCAAAAAGTTTAAAATCGTAGCAAGATCACAAAAATGGTAGGATCGTATGAGATCCTACCGATCCTACCATTTGGCTTGATTTTTTTTTTTTTTTTTTTAAGTGGGATTCATTTAGGTAAGATAATCCACCTAAACCCACAAGCCCAATGGGTTATCAGAAGCCCAATAATGAATTGAAGTCCCAAATTTACCCCTATGTCAACATAAAATCTCAAAAAAACCTTTAGTACTTAAGTTTAACGTTTTGGATGTTGATACGAGGAAGGATATAGATGATGAAATGAGATATGACAATGATAGTGATTAGATTAGAAGAATGTTAGAATGTGAATTCTCTTTTGGATTTCATATTTGTAATTAACTAGTTTACCTTAGATTGAGAATTCTCTTTTGGATTACATATTATAAATTTGTAGTTAGCTAGTTTTTATATGCTAAGTAGCCTAACTTATTTTGGATTTGGAACTTAGAATTTGGAAAACATTTTCCATATGTGTAGATAATATTTTGGTACTTAGTTGCTAATTAAACATGTACTGAACTTTTTAGATATATTATGTCAAAAGTTAAATATATTTTGTTTCGTTAGAATGATATAAGAACGATGTAGTGCGTGCAAATTACATTTTATGATGCAATTTTTTTTAAAAAAAATGATGGATTCATATTTTAAGTGATTATATAACATACAAAGTCACTATCAATAGGTTTTTTGCTTAAAATCTGAAAATAGATAGGATCTTACGATTCACGATCCGATCCTACAATCCACGATCCTACCCACCTCCCATGATCTTACGTAGAATCCCGATTTTGACAACCTTGATTATACCATACCATTTTACAATACTCCCAACATCCCAACTTTTATTCTACAATACTACACACTAAAATAATATAAATTATACAATAAAATAATATAAAATTATCTACCACTTATTTCTAATTTCTATCTCTCAGTCACTCTGTTAGCCAGACCTCCACACAACAATCACCCTCTCATCCACACCACCTCCACCATGACACCAAACCCACACCACAAAAACCCACCAAATATCCAAGCACAAACCAACCAAAAAACACCCACAAACCTAGCTACAAACCCATTAAAAAATAATCAAACAAACCCACATCAGCCACCACCATGCCCTCTGCCCACCACCACCACGCACCACAAACCCACATTAGCCACCACCACGGAAACCCTCCACCACCACGAACAGCAAATATAGAGAAACCCACAACCAAAACCACCACCATCAACCCACTACCCACACCACCATCAAATTACCCACCACCAACCCACAAAAACCACAACCACCAAACCAAGGAACAATGAAATCTGGCCACCCACACCACCAAAAATGAAACCCATCCATTGATCCATGAAACCCATACCTCCAAAAATGAAACCCACATCATGGATGATGAAACCCAGCCACCGATCCATGAGTCCCACGCCACATCTCCACCATGGAGGCTTAATTCAAGGGAAGATAGAGAGAAAAAAAGAAAAAAGAGGTGAGAGAGAAAGAAAGGGATGAGAGATCAGAGAAAGAGAGAGGAAGATGAAGAGGGAGACAAAGAGGGAAACCCATGCCGCCACCATCGATGACAACCCACGCCCACGCCTACCTCTGCCTTTGCTACCACCACACGGGATTTTGGGTTTGAGAAAATGGGTTTTGGATTTGAGGAGAGGAGAGAGCAAAAGCAAACCAAAGAACCAGAGTGAGACAGAAGAGAAGCAAGACAAAGAATATAATAATAATAAAAATTTATACAAGCTTGCTACAGTGCGATTCTACATTTAGAATTGCACTATAGCACATTTGCAAGTTTTTTTGCAATAGTTAGATTTGGGTTTTTTTAAAAAAATAACTACAAAACCCATACTATATTATAAGTTAGCCTACGTTTCAAACTTATTTCATTTCTAACAATTCGAGTCTAGTGGACTCGATTTACCCAGAAACTAATGTGGACAAACCAGGAAATCGAGTTTAATGAACTCGGTTTCTATACATGGAAACCGAGTTTATTGAACTCGATTTCCATGTCTCATCCATGTCTCATCTCACCTAACGGTCATGTGGGTACTGAGCTGGAAATCGAGCCTACTGGACTCGATTTCTATAAATGGTTCCCAGCCCTCCACGTGTTGCCGTGGGTCCCAGCTGGGACCTGTTTTCCCTCTTTGTCCGTCTCACTATATCTTAGACTTCATATACTCTCAGACTCCACTTTCTCAATACACTCACTACTTTCTCAGCACACTCACTACTTTCTCAGCTCTTCACTACACTCATCTCACATAACATCTCAGGTATACAATATTGTATTTGCTAGTTTTTTTTTTTTTTTTTTTTAAGAAAAATTTAGAACATATTAGGAAAAGTTATTTATTTATTTATTTATTTGTTAGTGTAAATATTGTGATTAATTTATTTGTTAGTATATAGTGATTAATTTATTTGTTAGTATATTGTGATTAGTTTTTTTTTTTTTTTTTTTTTGAGAGGGTGATTAGTTTATTTTGTGTTGTAGTGATTAATTTATTTGTTAGTATACAATATTGTATTTGCTAGTTTTTTTTTTTTTTTTTTAAGAAAAATTTAGAATATATTAGGAAAAGTAATGTTTTTTTTTTTTTTTTTTTGAGAGGGTGATTAATTTATTTGTGTTGTAGTGATTAATTTATTTGTTAGTATATAGTGATTAATTTATTTTTTAGTATATTGTGATTAGTATATTGTGATTAATTTATTTGTTAGTGATTAATTTATTTGTTAGTATATTGTGATTAGTTTATTTGTTAGTATATTGTGATTATTTGCTAGTTTTTTTTTTTTTTTTGAAATTAATATTATGATTAATTATAAAAAGTGTAATCACGTTCATAGTATGACTCATATTATGTCCAAAAAACTAGTCATATCTTGAAATTGGTTTTGTTCAGTCCTTTTATTTTGATAGCTTGCATTTAATCATGACAAGTGCTATTTGAGTTTTGACATTAGTGCTCAATTGAATGATGAACTTGATTACTTACCGCCAAACTAATGTCTAAATATTTGGACACATTTATATAAGATCATGAATCTACTTAAGAAAAAATATCTATAATGGATATTGTGAGGCCCTTGTGGATATTGTGATGGGAACATTTAGTGCTAAATATTGTGATCAATTGTTAGGAATATTTAGTACTTTAGGTCTTTATCACGGATATGAAATGGATTATGAGTTTGATACCTAAGATAGTATTTGTAGTTTTTTGACCATAAATTATTTTAAGATATATTTATTTAAGATTTGTAACAGAGATTTCAATGGATAACTGGTTGGTATATACTATTTTTGTTCATCAGAACTTATTTGAATGGGTTTTGAAAGTCATGCCCCTAGAATGATTTAGAATTTTAAAAGAATATGAAATTGGTAATGACTATTTTTGTATGTGACCTAAGGTGAGTCTATGCAAATTTGGTTGAGATTAGTATTGTTGGCATTTCATACGCAAAGTTTTGTGATTGATGTTGATTGAGCGGTATAAATTTGTCACTAACACCATTGCACTTGATGATCTATAGGTTGACAATGATCCATATAAATATATACTACGGTGGACCCCTTAGCAATGCCAACCCTTATGACGGATTGATGTTTCAAGGTCCGGGTATCCAGTGCTACTATATGATGATACGCTGTAAGCTAAAGACCCTGAATAATTTGAAAGTAAAAATTATGGAAGAGTTGCAAGTGAACCCTGCTTTGCATAACATACATATTACTTTCCGTTCTCCACATGAAGTTCTCAATCAATGCATTAATTACAGATATATGACGATAACAGAGGACAAACATGTGAAATTCATGTTTAGTAAGATGCAAAAATGGGAAAATGTAGCAGATTTTGAGTTGTACGTCAGTTTGCAGCCGCGTGCGGAAGTCGGCGTAGAGGAAATTGTACAAACAACTACATCTCTACAGTTTGCAGTTCTAGATGATCGATGCACCACATTGGGAGGCTATACACCCTCTTTTCAAGAGACACCAACAACAATTGAGAGCCTACAAATATCAAGCCTACAATTGTCACAATGCCTTTTTACAAATATCTACAAATATCCACCCATGCATTCCTTTACAAATATCAGCAAATATCCACACTGCCAAACTACAGTACCTATCATAAGATTTATATTGTAAATTAAACAAATGCGTACAATATTGCATACTTGAATCCATTCTTCCATGTGTGAAACAGAGAATGTTTTGGAATCAAGTACATTTACATATATATATATATATATTTTACTGACAATATAAGATTTATATTATATATTAAACAAATGTGTACAATATTGTGCACATTTGTAAAAAGTGTAAATTGATAGCTTTTCAAAATCTCCCTTAAGAGCAGTAGTAATTAACAAAAAAAACCATAAAAGTTAAGAATAACTTACTGGCCCCCCCAGAATTTTAGCAATATAGACATGTTTCAGTCCTCAAATCTTAAGTTTGTTCTTCTGAAAAAAAAAAAAAAAAAAAAAAAAACCCCAAAAACAAGATTTGAATTTGGTCCATTTCTTCAGCTCATAGCTCCTCTAAAATATAAACCCAATTTTTTTTTAACAAATTTGTAGTAACGCAACAAATAAAACCCAAATCTTTTCTAAATCAAGACTCCTAATTAAATCAAAAGTAAACTCCAAAAAAATTGCATAGTTAATATATAAACAACTCTAAACTTCACAACCGTTGTAGGACCGCACACTTTTTCACAATTTTTTGTCACAATTCTAACATGACAGATTGTGAGTGGTTGTTTATCACTTATACATGAACTTGCCATTTTTTTTTTGTGCATAAACGAGGGCTTTATTGAAATAAAAGATAACAAACACAACAAAATTCACACGGCTAACTGAGAGAGCAGCACCTTACAAAACAAACTAAAACCCAACAAGCAAACCAAACACTAATTTAAAAACAACATCACCTGAACTTGTAATACACAAAACAACAATCTACCATTTTTTCTCCACCACTTATATTCTGCTACATTA
The DNA here is from genome assembly GCA_030021035.2 of Notholithocarpus densiflorus. Taxonomy (NCBI): domain Eukaryota; kingdom Viridiplantae; phylum Streptophyta; class Magnoliopsida; order Fagales; family Fagaceae; genus Notholithocarpus; species Notholithocarpus densiflorus. The sequence goes on from JARYZH020000360.1 coordinate 160,309, forward strand.
TGGTAAAAATGTTGTGAGATAAGTTGTGGTACTAAATTTTCTCTTTGATTCTTACCGTCTTACATATAGATGATCAAAGCCTATATGGCTATAGCCATGCTAAAATAAACTTGTCTAAAAAGGCCGGGAGGGGCACTCCATGCCATCCCTACTTGTAAATGAATGAAAAGTACTATGAAAGGAAGACAACTCACATGGTGTTAAAGATGGGTAATTCTTACATGCTCTAGGAGCAATGCTCCCTCCTCTCACATGAGAGGTGGGCCCCATGGTGGGACCCACACGTGGGGCCCACCCCTCATGTGAGAGGAGGGAGCATTGCTCCCGGAGCACCTAAGTTTTTTCAGTTAAAGATATGTGAAAGAAAGAAAAGTACTTTTAGACCTTAATTCAAGACATAAATGCAGACATCTTTTTTAATGAGTGAGGCCCACCCTTCATGTGAGAGGAGGGAGCATTGCTCCGGAGCACCTAAGTTTTTCCAGTTAAAGATATGTGAAAGAAAGAAAAGTATTGCCTAGACCTTAATTCAAGACATAGATGCAGGCATCTTTTTTAATTTCTTGCCATAAACCGGAAAAAAAAATACTACATAAAGACCTTGGCGGCTCCAAGATTTTTGTGGGTCAACAAAAGATAAACTATAACTTTTCATTCATTTACAAGTAGGGATGACTTGGAGTGGGGACAGCCGGCATGGTGTTAAAGATATGTGAACGGAAGAAAAGTACTCTCTGTAGCTTAATTCAAGACATGGATGCAGGCATTTTTTTTAATGGAAAATGGAAATTTCATTACCATAAACTGGAAAATTACTATTAAAGATCGTAGCCGCTCCAGGATTTTGGTGCAGGGTGAATAAAAGATAAACTATAAGTTTATTTAATATATATATATATTTTTAATACAATAAATATATTAATTATTATTGTCAAGTGAACTTAATTATTATTACTTAAAATACTATAATCTATTAGTTTAAGTCTTTTACTCTTCACTATATTTTTTTTATGAGTAATGCTATAAACATAAACTATTTTACAATATTTTTACAAACTGCTGATGTGACTTTAGCATTTTCTAAATAGTTATTATAAGTAAAAATGTGATGTTAGTGATGAGTCATATTAGAACTAGTAAAAATTTATTACATTAGAGTAAAAATGTTATAAAATAGTTTGTGTCTGTAGCATTACTCTTTTTTTTTATGGGTTTTACTAACGTGTATCCTTAAGGCATACATTAATATTCTATTTTAGGAAATTTTTTTATGGAAAAATGAAAAAATGATTTACTGTTTTAACAACTTTTAGTATGAGCTAATTAATTAAGCCTTCTACATTTCTCCATTTTCATTCAAATGTGTTCTGAGGAGTTAGAGCAATGCTCTGACAAATCAGAACATTACAGTTTTTTGGTTTTCATAACAATCTGTATTTAAAAACACTTCATAGAAAGGAGAAAGTAAAATGGTAATGTGGATAGAGTCTAGGGAGGGGAACAGAAAAAAGAAAAAAGAAAAAAGAAAAAAGAAGAGTATGTTTAAACTTTAAAGGTGCTGCTATGTACATTTTAATAAATTTTGCATAGATTGCAAAATTTTCAAAATTACACTTAAGACTTGATTTCCAAATAATATTTTAAAATTGGAAATTATGTTTTATACACTTAAATCATGTTTTGCAAACACAATCTAAAGACTAATGTGGTATCATGTTTTTAATGAGTTTAGTAGTTATTGATTTAGGTGGGTGTAACATTAAATAATTTTCCATAGATTTAAAAATTTGCACTGAACTTTTATGTGGATATGCAAGTTAAGTGCAACATTTGAAATTTAGAAATTTTGTGTTTTACATTTAAATTGTGTTTTGGAAAAATTAGTTTAGTGTAAATTTTGAAACACAAACTTTCAAAATTTGCAGTAAACTTTCAAGGCAAATGTGTTTACACTAGACTTGTGCCAAGAGCCTTAATAGTTTAATTGGTACCTTTTAGTGTTTATAACGAAGATATTTAGGATCCAATTTTTTTTCACCCTCAACTTTCGATATATTTAAAAAAGAAATTATCTTTTCAAACACAATATCAATGCAAAATGTAAATGTATATAGAAACCATGCATGGGTATATATAGATTTTAATATAGATGATCATAGGGAAGACTATCACCATATGCAAACATATAGTTCTGTTCATTGTTTGTGTTGCTATCAAGTACAATGCATGCCAATAGAAAATCATCCATTACCAATAAACCCAGAAAAAATGAGTAATCAAAGCAAACCCATATTATCAGTTGCAAGGAGAGAGAGTCCTTACTTTTGTGATAGACTACCAGCGGAGCCAACCCAGAAAGTTGTTAATCCAACTCAGACAAGAGATTGAAATTAATTTCTGTATGAAAGCAAAAAAAAAATATTCAGAGGGAATGAGACTGAGAGAGAAAAATGATATAACAGTATCAATGCTAGTACCTATTTACTGGTAAGCATAACTTGTGCATACCAAGTTTCATACTCAATTCAAATCACAGAAATATATAATAATAATCATTTTATAAAAATAAAAATCCAAAAACCCATTAATCTCCAATTCAGACACTCAACTCAATTCACATTACACCCAAAAAAAAAAAAAAAAAAAAAGAACTTAAGAAACATTAAATAAGCAAAACCAACAACAACAAACCATTTCTCTAAAACACAAAGACAATCCAAACAATCATACAATGATATAAAACCCAAAAACCACATAGAAGAGATCAAATGAGAATGATACCCTGCGGTTGTTGGAACGGCGACAGCGACGGAGCGAGAGGGCAGGAGAGGGAATGAGACTGAGAGAGACGGACGACGACGGAGCGAGAAGGAATGAGAGTGAGAGTCGGAGCGAGATGGAATGAGAGTGAGAGTGAGAGTGAGAGAGAGACTGAGAGTGGGAGGGAATGAGAGAGACTGTGACTTTTTTGTTTTGAAAGTTTTTTGAGTGCGATATGCTGCAGAACACGTGGGAGGGCCGAAAAGAAATCAAGTCCAATGGAATCGATTTCAATGTATAAAAACCGAGTGCATTGGACTCGGTTTATATGTACAAAAACCGAGTCTATTGGACTCGGTTTTTATGTACAAAAACCGAGTCCAATGAACTTGATTTATGCGCATACGTGGACACTTTGTCCAGCTCAGCTACTGGCAAAACAGGAAACTTGAGTACAATATACTCGATTTATAACCCGAAAATCGAGTCCATCGGACTCGAATTGTTAGAAATGCAATATGTTTGAAACATTGCCTAACTTATAATATAGTTTGAGTTTTATAGTTATTTTTTAGAAAAATCCGTTAGATTTTGCAAGACTGGATGTTGCTTGTTTCTTTGCTTTGATGCTAAAATTCCTCAACATATCCCATTTACCTTGCCCAATGCGGATGCTCTTAGTACCTGGTCTCTCAAATGCTATATGTTCGTATATTTTAGCATCAAAGCCCCAAAAAGCCCCATTAAGTCAGCCCCTCCCCTCCTTTCTCTCTCACATTCATGTACACATCTCTCTCTCTCTTTTCCATGTGCCGCCAATCCCCTCCCTCTCTTTCTCACTTGATCCCCCTTTACCTCTTGGTCTCTTGGTTAACTATCACTAGATTTTTGGCCATCAATCCACTCCTCATGGTTTGTGCCTTCTCCCAACATAAATCCAAGGAAAGTTTCCTTGACCCATTTACTAAACTTCTTGGGTTTTTATCTAAGATTGCTCTTTGATGTTGTGGGTTTTGTTCTTGGGGGTTGTTTTATTGAGTTTGTTGGGACATTAGAGACTTGATTGGAGGCTTTTAAGTTAATGGGTGAAATGGATGTATTGTTTGGCAACCATGTGAGTTGGGTTTAGTGAGAAATCATTTGGGTTTTTGATTTATTTGGGAGGTTGGGGTTAATTTATGAAAGATGTTTCCTTGCATTTTGAAATGACTTTGTCTACGTGGGTGTGAGTGTAGTGTTAACTATAAATTTGTGCAATGATGTGAGCATGTGCTTTTTGCATACAAGTGTTTGATAAATTGTTTATATGAGATTATGGGTTTCATTTCTTATTTTTAATATGCTTTAAGACATGTGGTTTTAATTTGAATAAAGTCTCAAAGCATTTGGGCAAGTATTAAAAATAAAGCAAGTTTCTTTTGGATTCTAAAGCTGTCAGGGACAGATTTGAGTCAGCCGTAACACGTGATTTTTAATAAATTATAGAAAATGTACTTTGAGCTGAAATTTTTATAGTACATACTACGCATATAAGAGTTTATCCCTATTTAATTTCAAGTTAATCAGATAACTTTTTATGGACCAAACAATTTTTACAAAATGGATGACCTGCTATGTAGTGAATCTGAAAGTATGAAAAATATGTTGGGATTTTGTGGAATTTACTTCATACCTTTGAGGAGTGGATTGGCTTGTAAATTCGCGTGTTTTCTTCAACATGTGTTTTACTTAGTTAATTTTAATGATGGTTTAGTTTAATCACTTGGTACCCAAAAGGAAACTCATGAAATATGTTACCTCTATTTTGAAGTGATGTGTTTTATGTTATCTAATAAATGCACATTGTTTGTGGTAGTGTATTAAAGTGCTTTGGTTGTATTATGGTCCTTTGGATCACTTGTATGCTTGTTTGATATCCTTTGGGAATAGGTGCCTTGGGATGGTCAAGTTAGGCTTTAGGCCCTCGTCTTAATTTTAGGGGACCATTTTTGATCAATGGAGATAGGTTTGATGGTACTTTGTTGTAGGCCTTGTTATTGATAGGCTTAATCATTGTGTTTCTAGGTTTTGAGATTCTTGGTGATGGACTTAGCGATTGGATGGCTTGATTAGGTGATGCCCGGTTGAGGTAAAATTGGTTGGCCTTCCAGGGTAAGTGGCTTCTTAATGAGATTTTTAGAAAAATAACCATGTTGCATGAAACGTTGTTTTTGGGTTAAAAAATATTTTGGAAAATTATTTGTGAAACTATGTTTTCCTAAAAAGTGACTTGTTGTGACCTGCTATATATGATTATATCTGAAAAGCGCATCATGTTTAATATTGCATATGGGGAAATGCATGAATATTTGGCACGGAAAAGACCAGCATCTTTGAATTTCTTTGATAGTGGATTTCATGGATTCATGGTATTATTAGGAAATACTAAAGATGCTTTATTTTAACTTGTATTTGGGAAATTTATGCAAAATATTTTCGACAAGAAATGGTTTTGAGGACTTTGAGAATATTGTGGATATTTGGTTATTGAAATATTTTATGAAACAACTTGGAAGTGAACTGTGTTTTGAATACATTAACTTGTGAGCTTTCGATGGGGTTTTGCCCTTGTCCTTTGACATTGGTGATTACCCCGCCACACAGACGTGTGATTACCCCGTCTGTGTGACGACCTTGTCATGTGGCCTTGGGTGAGGTTTTTGGTTTTGAAATGGTATTGAATATTTTTATGGCTCACAGTGAATAATATGTAGTTTTATAGTTATTTTGGGAAGCTTGGTGCTACATTATTTTTATCATTCTTGTCATGTCGAGGCCATAGCTAATTCTACCAGAGGTTGGGCTCTTGAGGTTTGTTAGCCTTGGGTGTGGTATGCCTAGATTTTATGGTTGAGGTTGCATATCTTAGGAAGGATCGTGATTTTGTGTTGATTAATTTGGAGTTTTGGAATTTTATGTATATTCGGAGACACAATTTGAGTTCACATTGTTGTAAATATGTTGTAGAGCTCTAACTTATATTGTGAAGATTTCAGTATGTTTATTTATATTATCATGAGGAAAGAAAGAAAAAAAAAAATCCCCTACAGTTTTTCTTGATGGCTCTTTTTCTCATGCTTTAGACCCATTTGGGTTTGGGGCGTGACAATAATAATGCCATAGAATTACTAAGAGAATTTACTGGCATCTTTTTTTACAATCTTGCCCCATTTTCACTGATAGCCTGATGTACAATTTAATTTGGACTTTCATATTTTCATCACTAATGACCAAGGTCCATAGGTAAATAAGCCCTACATCATCTAGTTGGGCTTGCTTGTCGACGTTATCAGCCTTCAGTTCCTCCATTGATTCTTCAGCTCCTTCACCTCTTCCACTTGAGCCTTCAGATCTCATACCACGTTAACCAGCTCAACATTCCTTCCTACTTGGTGCCTAAGGCTATGCTCCACATCAAGGAGTTAAGTGTTAAACCTGGCTTTCTCCTTGTCCAACTGCTTGGCTTGGATGGATGCTGCCATGAACTTGGCCATAACCTGTAGACGAAGAAAACAAAGCGTTAAACGATAAGCATGAGGATACCATAAGAGCATTTCTGTACAAAAGGTTACCTTGAATAGGTCATGGACGGTGGATCAAACAAATTACTTAATGGACATGTCATAGCAGTCCAGAATGTCTGTCTCCCAATTAATGAAAGGTTTAGTAAGGTATGATTTTGTTTTTTGAGCTTATATCAAGCTTATTACCAATCCCATAAACCAGCCTAAACTTGGTTTGTTTTTTTATTGAGCCCTATTGTTCATGAGCATGTTCAAACTTAGCTTGTATATAAGCGAACAAATGTTAATGATCTTTTTATTGAACCAAGCCTGAGCTGTTTATGAACAACTAGGTTCTTTTACAACCCTAGTTGGCATTTTCTCCATCAATTTGTTGTAACTTGTAAGTATAAAAAATGTGAGAGCGTAAAACTTGGAATTGGAACTCAACATGAACGGAGACAGTTCTCCTAAGACCCGTTTGGATTGAGGGAGGAGGGAGGAGGGAGGGGGAGTGGAGGGGAGTAAAATAGAGTTAACTAAAAATAGGCTAATTTTGGGCAAATTCTACTCTACTCTACTCTACTCTACTCTCCCTCCCTTCTCCTTAATCCAAACGGACCATTAAAGCAACGGCAAAATTTCCTGAGCAAAGTCAATTTCATGTTATAAATGGTACAGGTTATGGTCAATTGATGGATAAGAAAAGGTCGGCAGAAGACACAGCGTGATTCCAGTGTTAAAAATGGGAAGCCATCAAGTGTGTTCAAGGGGAGAGTATTTTGCTTCTCAAAATCCTTTCCTGAGGATAGGGTAAGTTGTTAAAACTCATACTTCAATTTTGCACTACAAGAGTCACGAACCATGGCCTTGGTATAATTATCATTCTTTAGAAGTTCACTAATGTGCCTCTGGTTGTAAATGTCTACGTTAAACTGTAAATGTAGAAGAAATGTAAACTGGGCATTTTTAATAAATTTTAGAAATAGCATCCATGTCGTTTTGCAAAAAGAAAATTTGTGCACTGAATAGAACTTGGAATGTGAAACATGAAATTGCAGTCTTGTAAACCTACCTGAAACAAAAGGTCTTTGGTTGCTATATAAAGAACTCTATATTTAATGGTAGAGTACATATTGCTTTTGTATTAAACAATTTGGGTTTGGATTAGGCTTCTGAGTTCTGTCATTAACTTGAAATCAACCTTCTTAATATTTTCATCATAATGTTATACACACATACATTGAATCCACCTAGACCTGGGGCTTTAGTTTGTGTGTATCCTAATTCACGTTGGCATTATAAAACATCAAATAAGATTCTATGGATTGTTTGAACACTAGAAGCAGTTACGGATATGTTGTAAGATTTTAGAAGAATAATTATTTGCTGGTTAACCTCTGAGAACTTGATTGCTCATTTTACACTTATTAGCATGCATTTTTTGGGTTTTGCTAATTGTTTCTGATTCTCAATATATATATATTTTTTTTGTTTTTTTGTTTTTTTGGTTGATTTTTTTTTTGTTTTTTTGTTTTTTTGGTATGTAGTAATGAATTTGACACAGGTATTGAATATTCACATATGTTTAACTGTTAGCTGTGATCTCTTCTTTCAGAGGGCTGATATTGTTCAATGGGTAGTTCAAAGAGGAGGAAAGGTAGTGAATGATCCTCTGAAACAAAATATGCACTTTACCATTTAGTGTCATGGTGTAATAACCAAGTCTGTAGATGCTCTGCAAACCACGTGTATCCAGTCACTAGATCTTGTAATTGTAGTTTGTCATACACGAAACCCTTGGTTCATGGTTCATGGTTCATGGTTCATTATCCTAGATTTGTAGTCCTGGGAGAGTTAATTCATCAAATGTTTTTCACCACCAATTTTATAATCTGCTAAATTTATTACCCTTCTCGGAATCTTATTGCTTCATATGTTGTAGACCTGAAATTCTTGGCTTTTTAGCGCCTCCGTTTTTGAACTGTTATGTTAATTGGCATATTATTGATCTCCAATACATTTTCTACACTTGTAGATGGACAGTGAAGCCACAGTCATCAGCCAAAGCTAAAACGTTCAAGGACAAGGTGGACACCATCCATTGACAAGATATTTGCAGACTTGGTTGTTAAGCATATACAACTTGTGAAAGAACAAAATACTTTTAGTTGTTGGAAAAATGTATCTACAATAGTATAGATTCTAATGTGATATTATATAGTTTTTAGCCTAAAAAAAAAAGTTTTTTGGCGAAACTTATTCATTGGCAAAACTTAATTCATTTATCTGTAGACTTCAATATGTGTGTTAAAAGTTAAAACTATAACCTTTTCTTTGAAACTATTAATTTTCGGTTTGTATTATATCTTAAAATGCTACTATGGGGGATTTACAGAGATGTTGGCAGTTTAAACAAAAACTAAAAATTAAAGAAAAAAAATCAGTATAACTCGACTCTACTAGGATAATATATATATATATATATATATTTTTATATAAATCAGTAGAACTTGAGTCTATTATAGTTTATAGACTCGAGTTCAACTAGGATAAAATTAAAAAAAAAAAAAATTAATTAGTAGAACTCGAGCCTATAAGACTCGAATTTCACGTGAATAATATTCCACGTTAGTTGCTACTAGTACAAGGAACTCGAGTCTTAAAGGCTCAAGTTCCTTAAGCATTCTTGAGTCTCCAAGACTTAAGATGCTAGGGGTCTGTCTAGATTGCTCATGACTTATATCTCAAAATTCATAACTCAAAATTCCTTCTCATATTTAATTTCCTATTTTTTTTCTTTACTCATTGCATGGCTATGTTTGGCATCAACACTCCCCTTAGAGCATTAGTACCCGGCATGCTATATGCCATATGTTGCCTTATTTTACCATTCAAGCACAAAAAACGCCATTACCCGGTCTTCTATTCCTAAAAAAAATTGCAATACTGCTACAGTACCATCGTAAATTTAGGATGGTACTGCAGCGGCATTGTAAAACCAAATAATAATTTTTTGTTCTCACTTACAAATATCCGCCTCTTTCTCTCTCATCATTGTCTCATCTTCTCTCTCTCTTGACAAAACATTCTCGGTCTCACATTCCTCTCACAGAGATTCATTTTTTTTGGTGTGGTTGTGGGTTTGGCGTTATCTGGTGGTTCGGCGGTGTGATCCTGGAGGAATGGGTCGAGATCGGTGTGGGTTTTGATCAAGTGGTTCGTGCAGCGGTGGAGATCGGCGTGGGTCATGGCGAGGTCGTGCATGGTGGAGATGGGCATGGTCGCGGCGTGGCAAGATCAGGTGGGTCGTGGCAGAGGTGAATGGGTTTTGATTGTGCGTGGGTTCCGATGGGGTGGATTCTAATGGGGTTTTGCTATGGATTTCTGATGGGGTAAATTTGATTGGTTGGACTTTGGTTGGATTTTGGATTCAGATTGGTTGGTTTGGGTTGGTTTGGTGGTGGTGTGGTGATGGTGTGGTGGTGGCGTGGTGGTGGTGACTATGGTGGGTGGTTGAGAGAGAGAAACAGAGATTAGAGAGAGAAGAGAGAATATTTTTATATTATTTTTATTTTAATGTGTAGTATGGTAAAATAAAAGTTGAGATGTTAGGTGTATTGTAAAATAATATTGTATAAATGATAAAATAGTTTTTGAGATGGTAAAATGAAATTTTTAGTAGAAACCGGATGTCTCTTAGTTTTCAATTTGAAAAAAGCAATTTAACTCAATTTTGTGAAGCCCACTATACCTTCGTTTCTCTCTCAACCAGACCTGAATCAGCAACTCACCTCCCTTGACAAACCCACTAGTCCACCAATAAGTTCCCATGGCAGATCTATCGCTGCCAACACTACAAACAGAGTGACCACAAACCCATCTTACTTTTCTTTAATTTAACTCATTCTTAAGATTTTTTTTTTCCTTCTCAACAACACACAGAACACCACCAGGGGTGGCCCAACAAACTTTGAGGCTTCAGGCGATATATTTAAATGTGGCTTTTTGTTATTAATTAAATAATATTTAACTAATTTTCAATATCATAATTTTTATATAACAAAAATGCATTCTTTTTATCTTGTAATATATATATATTTTTTGAAGAAATGCTAAAACTATAACAAATTTTACTACAAAAAACTTACAAACATTGTAGCAATGTATGTGATTAATGACACTTTAAGAAGATAATAAACAAGTATTTGAATGAATGATGTTAGAGATATTATAAATTTTACAACATAATACTTATAAAGATGTATCACTAAGTAATTTAAAAATGCATTTAATTGGTTTTTGACGTCTACAAATTATATTAATTGTCACATCAATTTGTGTAAAGGTTTTTAAGTAAAATTTATATTATTTATAGTATTTTTCTATCTAAATTATTTTTTGTAATTAGTGACACATATTTGTAAGCCTTATGTATTTAAAGTTGTATTATCTCTAACATTACTCAAATCTTTGGTACTTCTTAAAAGTAGAAGAGTAGAAGAAAAATGTAAAACTAATTTTTTTTTTCCTATTACTCAAAAAATATATTTCAAAAAAAAAATATATTTCAATTTTTGCCCAAAATTTGGGGCCTTTCTCTAGTAGGGGGCCCTAGGCGATTGCCTAAGTGGCCTAAGCCTAGGGCCGGCGTTGAACACCACAAACCCACAATCGCAACCCTCAAAAACCCAACCCACCACAACCACTAAAAAAACACCAATTACAACTGACAAAGATCTCAACAACACAAATTGAAACGCACAAATGCACAACTCACAGATAATGGTGGCAATAATTTTTTTTTCAATTCTTCCTCTCCATTGGCAAAATACTTCTTCCTTGATCGATGTCACAACAAATCGGTCACGCAAAGAGACAAATTGGTCTGGCGGCAAATGAAGATTTAAAGAAAGAAAGAAACAGAAAAGAAAGAAAGAAGAAGAAGCAGTGGGAAGAACTACGCCTAAAGAAGAAAGAAATAAAGAAAGAGGGAAAAGAAAAAAAAAAAGACCTATTGGCCTTAATGGTCTGACTTGTTGATGAGACAATTCATGAGAGTGGGTACCAGACTACTACCAGTTTCCAATCATTTGCTTGTTTTTACAATAATGCCATTGTAACTCATTTCTCATAATTTGAAAACTCAAGAAATTGTTCTCAATTTCCATCACTCTAACTCAAATTTTTGAGTAATGACTGATAGGAATTAAGAATAAAAATAAAACCAAATAAGCTGCCTTGGGATGGAGCCCACGAAATTTGAGAATTAAGTTATGAAAAGTGAGAATTGGGGGGAATGTGCAAAATAGGCAAGTAAAAGGGATGTATATGGTTAGTTAGACAACGTTTGAAACAATAATGGAAAGTAGCATCTCGAGTTTTAGAAACTCGAGATCCATATTACTGAAAATACCACATAAATCTCGAGTCTTTAAGACTCGAGTTCCATGCAAAAAAAATTTCCTCTATAGTGGCGTTTTTAAGCCTTACAGTGACGTTTTAAAGCCCTATAGCGGCGTTTTTCTGCAAAAAAAATTTTTATAAGTGATCACCCCATACCAGGTTTAAGGAGCCCTATAGTGGCGTTTTTAAGCCCTATAGTGACGTTTTAAAGCCCTATAGCGGCGTTTTTCTGCAATTTATGAAACTTGAGTCTTTAAAACTCGATTTTCATGTGGATTTTTTTCCAAATCAACCCATTCTCTTACAAATCGAGACTTAAAAACTCGATTTTTATCTTGGAACTCGAGTTTTAAACACTCGAGATGCTAGTTTTCAATATTGTTTTGATCCGTGACAATTAACTAAATTTTTTTATATTTGTTGTTATTTGGAAAGGGAGTTCTGAGAATTGAGTGATAACAAGAAGCCAAACATGTCCTAGTTTACTGATGTTAGTTTACAAATATGTTTCTAAAACATGCCAAATAACAAAATTGTTTTGAAAATCATGTTAAATGGCAAAAAAAAAAAAAAAAAAAAATCCTATGTCAGAACATGTTCCCAACAATTTTGTTTTACAAGATGATATGGATGAAAAAGAAGTGCCATTGAAACCATCGTGAAGAACTATTGTTCCCAATATATATATATATATATGTGTGTGTGTGTATTTTTTTTTTTTTTGGATACAAGAAAGAAATTCTACACTAGCTAATCTAAGTTTATATGTGTGTGAAGCTCTCTCCTTGAGATTTGAACCTCAGCTCTTGCCCCCTCCCCACCTCACAAGAACTTTGTACTTATGGAATATGAAGTGACCATCACACCAAAGGTGCACAGTAGTCCAACATTTTTTTTTAAATAGTATAATCTTAGTGCTTAACAAACTAGCATTCGTTAACATTGAAATTTCATTTTTTTGCAGATCTGATTGGAGTCCAAATTGGCAAATTGAATGTCGGATTTAATATTGGCTTCAAAAAAATTTTCTTTATTACATTAAATATTGGGGGTGTCAAAAGTTGTTGATGAAGTTAGTAGAAGTAAGAGTGTGAAAAAATAAAAATAAAAATTAGTAGAAGTAAATAATCAAACTTTCATTAGATTTAAAAAATAATAATTAATAGAATTTTAACTGGAATATAATTTTTAATTAATTGAAATGTTTGGTATTGAAGTTTCATTCAAAGCTAACTATCTTAATAATTTCATTTAACCTAATTAAAAATAAAAATAAAAAAATAAAAACAAGAAGAAGAAGAAAGAGAAAACCATCAATGTAATAACTTTTACATAATATTATTTTGAAATTATGAGCTCACACCAAACATATTGAAACCTGTACATGCTAGGTCAAAGTCCTAACCATACATTTTCTCCCTACCATAATCAAAATCAATGAAATCACTATCACGGGTTTTACCGAAATTGATGAACAACAACTGAAGACTCTAGGTGCATCAGGGTCTTGAAAGACTCTAGGTGATCCAATGGATCCTTAGATCTGTCGTAGCTCTCCACCTGCGGCATACGGAACTTCGACGGAAGGGGGAACGAATTGACGGATGCGGTGAATGGTGAGTCAGTTCGATGGACCAAGTCATCAAGGTTGCTGGACACCCGTCCTTTGAGGGTGTTCATCATGAAGTCCATTCTTTCCTTCATCATCTGCATCTCCACAACCATATGAGGTGGAACTGAATCTGCAACGGAAGGATGGCTCGTGTCCTGTCGCTCTGGTCTGCTTGGGGCGTTGCTACCTTCCGGCCCCTCTTAGTCCCTTCTCTCAGCCCTGCTAGCCTTTTGGTCCTCCTCTTAGATGTTCAGCCCCACGTTCTTTTGGCGTAGCTGCTTCTCTAGATCATGGTTTTGCTTGGTGAGGCATTCCACTGTAGCTGCGAAGGTTTGAACCTGTCTCTCGAGGGCGGTTGTGCATGGTTCGTCTCCTTGAATATTGTTGGTGGTCGCCATCAAGCGAGTAAGTACCATGCAACTCTTTGTCCGGGAAGTGATAGTATGGCTTACAAGTCGCAAAAGCTTTTCCCACAGACGGCGCCAACTGAAGATGCCAAAAAATCGTCAATAAGTCGCACGGTCCTCACGTACTCGATACTAAACTTGCACAACACAGAAAAAGAAAAAGACCTTACAGAGAGTACCGGTGTGGTACCGGCCAAATACCCCCCGAAGGTTAAGTTAGAGAACTCTTCACAACTCTAGAGTGCCAGAGTTAGGGTAAATTATGCGTACCTCAGTTTGTAAGGGTCTTAGGGTTTTTATAGTAGCATATGGTTGACATCCGTTCCTTGGCTTAGAAGATCTTTCCTTGTGGGAGAGATCTTCTTTAATTCGTGTATCTTATGAGATGCTTTCCTCATAGGACTTTCTTGATTAGAGCTAAAACGTGGGGCACAAGATATTTCCTTATATGCTCATGCGTGGAGGCCAAGTAAGGCCATGTCAGACAAGTCAAAGGTTTGCTTATCCTCTTCAGCTATGCTCCGTCAACTTCTTGTCCCGTCTATCTACTTCTAGTTGTCTCGTTTAGGTGCTTCTTGGCCTCAAGGTGCTGTTGTCAGCTTTAAGGTGGAGCCGTCGACCTTGCCCTATTGTCGGGCCACAAACGTGCAAGTGAGGCTGACGAGTTCATTAAGACCGTCGCCTTTGATTAATATGGACGAGTTTATTAATACAAAATTATCCTTATTAGCTGCCCCCTACTTCATAGCCTCGTCAGCTTTAGCCAACGGGTTATGGAGTTCAATTCGTAGCTCATCTTTATTATTATTATTTTTCGTTTATCCGAAAAAGAGGGCATTTATGGGTGACTCCTCGAGTAGCCTTTATTAAATGCCTGAACAGGTGGCATAAGCGGGTTGGCCCTATTTCTGGACGAGGGCGTCGCTTCGTCTTCCGTGCGTTTTTTACCCTATATATATCTCACTCCCTTCCTCATTTTCTCCCATTTCATCATTGTTGATCTTCAGAGAGAGAGCTTGTCACTTCGAGAACTTCGCTCACGTCATCTTGCAGACTTCGTTGCCTTTGTTGTCGTCAGTTTGTTGAGACCGTCACCTCTCAAGGAGCCGTCCACTAACTTGGTAGGTCCCATTTTCTTTTATTTCATTTTTCCTTTTATCTTTGCTTTTCTAGTTTATAGTTTAACTCTTTTAGAGAGGCCATCAACTTAGGTTCTTAGAATACCTCCATTGCTTGTAGGTAAATAGATGTCTAAAGAAGCGACGAGTAAGCAGTCGTTAGTCCGTGAGGGAGCGGGCTACGACGAGGTCTTCCAGACAGGTCATGGGCCTGAGGAGGGCCTTTCTTGGTCGTCAGAGTGGGAAACGTCAGCCTATTCTCCTAACGAGGAAGTGGAAAGTTATGATGGAGAGGAAGGTGTGGAAGAGGAGGTAGACAAAGGTGAGTATAAGGGTGATGAGGAAGGAGAGGAAGGAGAGGATAACGGGGATGAAGGTGAAGTTGACGAGGGAACCCTCGAAGGTGGAAGTTCAGGAAGCCCTGGGGATGGGCATACCCGTCCATTTATCCTTCCTAAAATATGGACCGTCAACGACTTCAAGCGGGCGATGTCGGCCAAGGTTTTTAATACTCTACGGGACCGTTACAAAATTCCTGACCACATCCCAATCCGTCTCCCCGGGAAGTTTAAGAAATGCTACTCGGGGAGAACCGCAGACGTCGGCATGTATGATGCCATGTTCGAGGCAGGATTGAGGTTGCCACTGACTGCACTACATCGTCAGCTAGCCAATTTCTTGGGATTGTCTGTCAGCCAAGTTGCCCCGAATGCCTGGAGGATATTCATTGGGGCTGAAATCTTGTGGGGTCGTCTGAGTGGCGGGAATTGTCAGCTAACTCTTGACGAGTTCTTTTGGTGCTACCGATCCCGACACATCGTTTCGTCCTAGGGAATATATGATTTCGCGGTAAGGAAGAAGGAGTTGAAGCTGGTGTTAGACATGCCTGACTTTAATAGGAATTGGAAGGGCAGGTATTTCTTTGTCAAAGGGACGGACTGGGTGTGCCGTCAAGAAGAGTGGGTGACGATGCCTCACAGTTTTGACAATACTTGGGGCATCGTCAAGGATTTAGGTTTAGTCCCATCCACCTTTCCCCTTTCTAAATTAGTTTGTTTCAAGTTTCTAACGTCGTCTACCTTTCTCATTTTCAGCTAGCGTACGTCCATATATTACAGGCGAGCAAGAAGCCTTTATCCGTCAGGTCATAGAGATCCCGTTGGACGAGCGGAGGTGTCGGGACCTAATTACACTCGACACTTTGCACACTTATTGTGGAGGTCCTGAGTCGACGCTAATAGCTCGCAGATTGAACGCCTACTCATGTCGATGTAAGTTGCATTTTCTTAATTATTTCTTGGTCTTTTATTCTCGTCTGCTTACCTAACGTTGTCACTCATCCTTCGTAGAAATAGAGGCAGCTAGACAGAGGGCGTTGGTGAGGGCAGCTGTAGCCCGTAGGAAAGAGGAGAAGGAGAAGGGGAAGGAGGGGGCATCCTCATCGGCCCTTAAGGTCGTTGGGAAGGGTGCGCCCAAGAGGAAGGCTAACGAGAAGGACGACCGTCCTCCCTAGAAAGTATCTGTCACGCCTGGGGATAAGCTGCCCAAGAAACCATCGCCTCCCAAGCCGAGCCACGGAGCAGGCAAGGGATTGATGACAACGTCGGGCCCTAACGCCTAGGGAATTCGTCGTCTTCTTATTGACGAGGTTTACGCCATCGAGATGATTGGATCGATCATCGAGGAGACGGACATTGATCCTTGTGCTGAGCAGGATATGGAGGACTTGGGGGTGTCGGGTCATTTTGATCTTGCTAGGGTAAGTTTTCTTCCTAAAATGCTTCTTTATCATTTATTCATAAGCTGACGGTTGCATTCCACTTTCAGGCACCGGTGCGCATAAAGGCGCTCAAGGATAGGAGCATCGCCCAGAAAGGGGTGATCGCCTGTCTTCGTAAGCGCAACGGGATCCTGACCGACGAGCAAGACCAGTATAAGGAAGCCCTGCGTACTCTCAATAAGGAGGTGAAAGAGCCAATGGAGAAGTTGAAGGAGGAGGGTGCCAAGAGGGAAAAAGAGCAACAGGCCAAGGAGGCGGTTGAGAAGGAACTGATGACCCTTCTTAGGTAGGTGGAAACTGCTAGGGTTGACGCTGTGAGTGAATTTAAGGCCTCACAACCTTTTATTGACTCTTGTGCCATCTACTAGGTGGGGTTTGAGGACTGCCTTAAACAGGTCAGGTCCGTCTACCTATACTTGGATTTATCCAAGGTCACCATGGACGATTCCTTGCCGCCAACTACTGTTGACTATACTACCCTTGAGGAAACTGACGACTCCACAGAGTAAGAGGTTGACCCAAAGGATGATGGTGTCATCCTTGCTCAACCTACTGTCGATCCTCCCGTCACTACTGTGGTCCCGTCCACTGAGCCTCAAATTGTAGAAAACCCTCCTCCTCAGGACGTTCAAGACCCTCATTTGAAGAACGACGAGAATCCTCAAGACGCCCCGGCCTCTTAGCTTAGTTTTTTATTTATTTTTGAATGATAATTTTATTGTATATTTAGTCTAATTTCCAGAAAATGTTAAATGCCCCTTTCTTTTGGGGCCTTTTTGTAAAGATCTTACTTCATGTGTGGTAAACTTTTTATATCCGTCACTTTTTTAGCATGTGTTGATTTTTATCCGTCGCTTTGTGCCTGTATGTAAGAGGACTTAGGATGAATCCGTCTGCTTTGTTGGACTCGTCCATCTTTAGTCATGACAAAGAACTCGTCCCGTTTGAGGACCAAACAAGAAACTTGTCCACTTATGGACTTTGTAATTAACCCGTCCATTTAGGGGATTCACAATTTTTTACGCATCCTAATGGGATGAACTCGTCCACTTTTGGACTTAATGATGAACTCGTCCACTTGTGGACTTAGTAATAAACTTCGTCCACTTGTGGACTTAATAACTTTAAGGCATCCTTATAGGATGAACTCGTCCACTTGTGAACTTAGTAATGAACTCGTCCACTTGTGGACGTAGTAATGAACTCGTCCACTTGTGGACTTAGTAATGAACTCGTCCATTTATGGACTTAATGACTTTAAGGCATCCTTATAGGATGAACTCGTCCACTTGTGGACTTAGTAATGAACTCGTCCACTTGTGGACTTAATAACTTTAAGGCATCCTTATAGGATGAACTCGTCCACTTGTAGACTTAGTGACTTTAAGGCATCCTTATAGGATGAACTCGTCCACTTGTGGACTTAGTAATGAACTCGCCCACTTGTGGACTTAGTAGTAAAAGAAGTTTTGCGGAGACAGATAAATACACAAGTCATAGCTGAATAAACTCCTCTTATTATGATAAATGCATGCATAAGTAGAAAAATTGTTCTTTAAAGAAAAAGACCTGCCTTTTGGGCTTAAAAAGTACTGTAGAAAAAATTAACTAAATAAACTGAAAAGTGAGGAGTGTCGCTCTTCATGCTGTCATTTACTGGTAGTACTTCCAGAGATGCTCAGTGTTCCATGGATGGTGCAACTTCTGTCCTTCTAGCGTCTCCAGGTGGTAGGTGCCTTTCCTCTGCCATGAAGTGATTCTGTAGGGTCCTTCCCAATTAGGACAGAGCTTTCTTTGGGTGGGATCTCTAGTGGTGCTTGTCACCTTCCTTAAAACGAGGTCTCCCACCTTGAAGTCCCTGTGTCTGACTCTGGAGTTGTAGTGCTTGGCAATGAGGTCCTGGTATCATGCGAGCCTGTGTTCAGCTGCTGCCCTGACTTCGTCCACTAGATTAAGCTGTAGACGTATGGCTTTGTCGTTTTTTCTTTCATCATGATTGTCCACCCTGTAGCTTGTGAGTTCGACCTCAGCTGGGATAACTATCTCGCTTCCGTATGCTAGTCGAAATGGTGTCTCTCCTGTAGGTGTTCTGGCTGTTGTCCGGTATGCCTATAGTATGCTTGGCAGCTCTTCCAGCCATATACCCTTCGCCCCCTCGAGCCGAGTCTTGATGATTTTAAGCAAGGATCGGTTCGTGACTTTGACCTGTCCATTGGCCTGAGGGTGGGCGAGGGAGGGTAGTGGTTCCTGATTCCCAACTGCGAGCAAAAATCCCTAAAGGAGTCGTTATTGAACTGTTTCCCATTATCCGAGACCAAAACTCTAGGGATTCCATACCTGCAGACAATGTTTCTCCATACAAAGCTTCTCACGTTCTTTTTTGTGATGGCAGCCAAGGCTTCTGCTTCTACCCATTTGGTGAAATAATCTATGCCGACTATAAGGAACTTCAGCTGTCGCATTGCTATTGGAAACGAGCCCATGATATCCAGTCCCCACTGAGCAAATAGCCACGGAGCTGTCATTGGGGTTAGCTCTTTTGTCGACTGTCTGATAATGTTGCTGAACTTTTGGCATTTGTCGCAGGCTTTGGCATAAGCCTAGGCATCCTTCTACATAGTAGGCTAGTAGTATCCAGCTCGAATTAGTTTGTGTACCAACAACCGCGATCCTGAGTGGTTCTCGCAGATCCTTTCGTGGACTTCTCTCATGACATAGTTTGCTTCTTCAGGGCTTAAACACCTTAGGTATGGGCGGGAGAAGCCTCTCTTGTACAAGATGTCCTTTATCAGAACGAATCGTGCTGCTTGGACCTTCAACTTTCTCGCGACTTCCTTACCGTCCGGTAATGCACCGTTTTTTAAGTAGGAGACTAATGGTGTGGTCTAGTTGCTTTCAGAACCTATCTCATGTACATCGACGGGATCTATCAATGGTGAAAATTGAACAAAGGAAAGTACCTTGTCGGGGATGATTATGTGTTCTGCTGATGTGGCCTTGGCAAGGCGGTCGACTTGCTTGTTCTCTCCTCTGGGGATCTGAACAATCTTGGCCTGTAGGTCGTCCACCCTTCTTTTTACTTGCTCTAGGTACTTTTTCATCCTTTCGCCCTTACATTCGTAGTCACCATTTACTTGATTGGTGACGACCTGGGAGTCACAATGAATAACCACACTCGCGGCTCATGCTGCTTTAGCGAGGTCTAGTCCTGCCACTAGAGCTTCATACTCCGCTTCATTATTGGTCATAGGGAAGTCGAGGCGAATCATGCATTCAATCTCGTCTCCTTCTGGAGAGTGAAGTACAACCCCCGTTCCACCAGCTTGTTTGTTGGACGATCCGTCTGTGTGTATGCTCCACTGAGGATACTTTTCTACCCCCTGGCTTTCTGTGTTAGTGAACTCCGCAATGAAGTCAGTGACCACCTGCCCCTTAATTGCGGCATGCGGGCGGTACTGTACGTCGAATTCGCTCAACTCTATTGCCCAGAGTGCCATTCTTCCGGCGGCTTCAGGATTGCTCATTGCTTGCCGTAGGGGCTTGTCAGTCATGACGACCACTGTGTGGGCCTGGAAATACGGCTTGAGCTTGTGGGCTACTGTAATTAGAGCGAATGCTAGCTTTCCCATCGGTGGATATCTCTCTTCTGGCACCAAAAAGTGCCCGGCTGGTGTAGTATACGGGCCTTTGCACCTTGTCTTCTTCTCTAATTAAGGCCACACTGACGGTGGCTAGGGATACAGCCAAGTAGAGGAACAGTTCTTTCCCTAGTTTTGAGGGTCTCAGCAACGGTGGGGAAGAGAGGTAGGCCTTCAGATCCTCGAATGCCTGCTGACACTCAGCCATCCACTCAAAGGATTTCTTTAGCGTGCAAAAAAAAGGTAGGCACTTATCCGTTGCCCTTGACACGAACCTATTTAGTGCGGCTATCTTGCCGTTGAGGCTCTGCACTTCTTTCACGTTCTTCGGGGGTGTCATCTCCATTATGGCCTAGATCTTGTCCGGATTGGCCTCGATATCTCTCTGAGACACCATGAACCCTAGGAACTTTTTTGTGTTGACACCCCATTTTGCAACTTGCATTTAACCTCACATGGAGGGTAAAAGGGTAATTTTGCCTTGAAAATATGCATCTTGATTCTAGCCATTAGATCCTTAATCTCATTTCATCAAAATGATCTTGATGTCGTAACGATCAAATCGACTGGTCATAAGCCCTAATCTTCAAGTTCTTGTAGTTTAAAATAATACATAAAAGATGAGTTTATAGAGCAAATGGTAAATTAAATCCGATTGGCATGAAAATTGGCATGCATGTTAAGACCATATAGAACATATAATCCAACGGTTGAATTTTCAAAATATGAATTTAATAGTAAGTTATTGGGTGGTGTAACATTTTTTTGAGTTACATCAGGTTTAACTTGAGCCCAACCCTATATTTCTTAATTCGATATGAATTTTGACAAATCTACCGTTAGATTACATTATCTTCATATATTTTTCATGCTTACGAAATTTCAAGGTGATCAAAAATTAATAAGCATGTCATCAATCAATTGTCTAAGTTCAAATTTTTGTAGTTTAAAATAACGCATAAAAGATGTGTTTAAAGATCAAAATGGTAAATTACATCCAATTGGCATGCATGTTAAGGACATATAGAAAATGTAATCCAACGGTTGGATTTTCAAAATATGAATTCAATAATAAGTTATTGGTTGGTGTAACAGTTTTTAGAGTTACGTCAAGTGTAACTGGAACCCAACCCTATATTTCTTAATTCGACGTGAATTTTGACAAATCTACTGTTAGATTACATTATCTTCATACATTTTTCATGGTTACAAAATTTCAAGGTGGTCAAAGATTAATAGGCATGTCATCAATCAATTGTCTAAATTTAAGTTTTTGTAGTTTAAAATAATGCATAAAAGATGAGTTTATAGAACAAATGGTAAATTACATCTAATTGGCATGAAAACTGGCATGCATGTTAAGACCATATAGAACATATAATCCAACGGTTGGATTTTCAAAATATGAATTCAATAATAAGTTATTGGGTGGCGTAACATTTTTTTGAATTACATCAGGTATAACTTGAGCCCAAACCTATATTTATTAATTCGATGTGAATTTTGACAAATCTACCTTTAGATTACATTATCTTCATATATTTTTCATGCTTACAAAATTTCAAAGTGATCAAATATTAATAGGCATGTCATCAATCAATTGTCTAGATTCAAGTTTTAGTAGTTTAAAATAATGCATAAAAGATGAGTTTATAGATCAAATGGTAAATTACATCCGATTGGCATGAAAATTGGCATGTATGTTAAGACTATATGGAACATATAATCCAACGGCTAGACTTTCAAAATATGAATTCAATAATAAGTTATTGGGTGGTGTAACATTTTTTTGAGTTACATCAGGTGTAACTTAAACCTAACCCTATATTTCTTAATTCAATGTGAATTTTGACAAATCTACCGTTAGATTACATTATCTTCATATATTTTTCACGCTTACAAAATTTCAAAGTTATCAAATATTAATAGCCATGTCATCAATCAATTGTTTAAATTCAAGTTTTTGTAGTTTAAAATAATGCATAAAAGATGAGTTTATAGATCAAATGATAAATTACATCCGATTGGCATGAAAATTGGCATGTATGTTAAGACTATATGGAACATGTAATCCAACGGCTAGACTTTCAAAATATGAATTCAATAATAAGTTATTGTGTGGTGTAACATTTTTTTGAGTTGTATCAGGTGTAACTTGAACCCAACTCTATATTTCTTAATTCGATGTGAATTTTGACAAATCTACCGTTAGATTGCATTATCTTCATATATTTTTCATGCTTACAAAATTTCAAGGTTATCAAATATTAGTAGCCATGTCATCAATCAATTGTTTAAATTCAAGTTTTTGTAGTTTAAAATAACGTATAAAAGATGAGTTTATAGATCAAATGATAAATTACATCCGATTGGCATGAAAATTGGCATGTATGTTAAGACCATATGGAACATGTAATCCGACGGCTAGATTTTCAAAATATGAATTCAATAATAAGTTATTGGGTGGTGTGACATTTTTTTGAATTGCATTAAGTGTAATTTGAACCCAACCCTATATCTCTTAATTCGATGTGAATTTTGACAAATCTACCGTTAGATTACATTATGTTCATATATTTTTCATGTCCCCGAAACCTAATAAATGACTGAAATACCCCCAAAACATCAAAAATGACCTAAGCACCCCCTAAGACAGCGAAAATGACCGAAGTACCCCTTATGCCTAAAACTAGCCAAAATACCCTTGATTACTTGAATAAGACCAAAGTACCCCTATAAGTCTAATAAATGACCAAAATGCCCCCAGAAAGACAAAAAAAAAGTCCAAAACACACCTGACACCCAGAAAAAGACTGATACACCCCCGAAACATAAAAAATGACCGAAATACCTTCTAAAAGCTAGAAAATGACAAAAGTACCCCTGTGCCTAAAAAAGGTGGAAAACCCCTCGATTACTTGAATAATACCAAAATAGCCCTATAAATCAAAAAAATGACCACAATGCCCTCGTAACCACAAAAAATGTCCAACATACACTCGATACCGAAAAAAAGACCAATGCACTGCAAGAAAAAATGAAATGACCGAATTACCTCTAAAACCTAAATAATGACCGAAACATTCTCAAAACTTTAAAAAATGACCAACCCCACTCCCCCTAAAGCACATAAAATTACCAAAATACCCCTAAAAACATGGAAACCAACCATAAATATCCCCCTATGTTTGAAAAAGACCAAAATACCCCTTGATGACTAAAATAAGACCAATATACCCCTATAAATCAAAAAATGACCAGAACGCCCCCGTAATCGTTGGAGTTGTCTAAAATACACTCGGAACATAAAAAAATAATTGATACACCCCTAAAGCATACAAAATGATCGAAGAACCTATAAAGGCAGCATTATAATGACAAAAAAATTAGAGAAATGTTATAGCATGACCGAAATACCCCCCAAAACATAAGGAGTGTTTTTAAATTTTTTTTTTTTTTTTCCTTCAAGTTCAAAATAAAGAAGATATTTGAGGTGAAAAAAAAAAAAAAAACCAATTAAACCGAGCCAATCAAACCGCACCGCTATAGGTTGGAAAACCAACCCTAATCAGTATGCATCAATTTTAATTATTACAAAACCAATCTCTATCGGTTTGGTAACAAATTTGAAAAAAAACCGAGCCGACCGAATTGCGCACACCCCTAAATGTGAGGATGATTTTTTAGGATAAAGTGACCAAAAAAGAAAAACTACTATAATATGTTAACGTAATCAATGTAAACTTCTTTTTCCGTAAAAAAAAAAAAAAAAAAAAAAAAAATCACATTTGATTGTGATTGCCGCCAAAGAAAATTCAAGGTTCCCACTCAAAATTTTTGGGTTCCCACTAAATTAACTTTTGTTCTCCCACATGTGCATACTTAAACAAAACTCACTCTCTCTCTCACTCTCACTCTCACTCTCATCACTCTCAGTCACGAAAAAAAAATTAGACCTCACTCTCTCTAACTCTCCCACTCTCTCCCTTGCCGATCAACCTACCTTCGAATCGCTGTCCATCACGCCGCCACTGTCCTCCAATCTAAGGCTTTACACCGTCCAATCCGCCGCTGCAGCTTTTCCCACCCATCTCGCCGCCGTCGTCCTTCATCTCTACTGGGAATTGGGCCGATATAATTGGTCCTACCCTCTGCCGCCGACACCAACAACCTCCACCACAGCCACCGCGGTCATCCCCGGACTCTTCCCCTCCCTCAACCGCCCAAAACGCTCCTGAAGGTATACGAATTCCTAAACTTTTTTGCATGTTTTGTGTATTTATTTGCTTTGATTTTATTTAAGTTTGTGATATACTGATATTATACCTGAGTTTGTTAGGTTTTCAGCACATATATGGTATGATTTTGGACTTAGTCATTTGGGTTTGGATTGTTAAATGCTTGAATTTTGATTTAATTATTTCAGTCCAAATACTGTTCATTCGCCCTTTATTTGTAACGTGGTATTTATTGTTGAACTTGGATTTATATTGCAATAGGAATTTATAGTTTTGTGTATTGTGTGCTTGGTCCATTGGATGCCACTTAGGCCTTTTGACTACAAAGTGGTGGTGGTGCTCTCTTATCTCTTTAACCTCTGTCCTTGGTAAAGGAAGGTGTTGAGCCAGGTTCTTTGTGTGGCAGTAGTGCTAACAAAAATTTGACCATAGGCAATCTTGTTAAGGGGAGTATACTATTGATCACTTGGTGTTGTGTGTGTAAGGCAAGCACTGAATCAGTGGGTCATCTTTTGCATAATTTTTATTTTGTAGACTTTTTGTACTTGTTATTTGTCACCAAGTATCTGATGCAATGAATCAGTGGGTCATTTTTGCATAATTTTTATTTTGTAGACTATTTGTACTTGTTATTTGTCACCAAGTATCTGATTTCATCAATAGGCTATGATACTTTACAAGCTAATTACTTTCTTTGGCAATGAATGTTGTCTGAGTCGTGTTAAGGATGTTTATACTCTACATGCTGTATTTTTTTTTTTTTTTTTTTTAATAATTTTAGGTACTCTATATGTTAGTGTGACTATGTCTATGCTAGACATGACATGAAATTCTTTGTTTTTATGTAAAATTGAGTCAAATACACTGACACTAGGCAACTAATTTTGTTGATTAAGATCGTCTTTCGTGTGTATTATGTATGGAACAAGACATAATTAATTTAAGATTGCATGATGAATGGCATAATTAACTAATCTTCTTTGTGTTACTACTTACACCCACAAAAGCTTACTCCAAATGCCGTTCACTCCATCTGGCATGGCATGTGTAAACTATGTATGTATAAATTACCAAATCTTAGTAGTTAAATTCCTAGTGTTTCGTTTCCCTCACATTATCAATCTTTAGCTTTTCATGACTGCAACAACAAACTAACTTATATGCTCATATGGATTTCCTAATTTTTCACTCTATACAAATGTAAATCAAGTCTCAACTAGTGGCATTCTTACTATTACCAACTCTCTCTCTCTCTCTCTCCCTCTCCTTTGTGTTCATTATTGTCTGCATTCATTAGTCTCTCTCTCTCTCTCTCTCTCTCTCTCTCTCTCTCTCTCTTTAAATATATTTTATAATTTCATAGTTGGGGGAGGAGGGGATTTTCTGCTTGGATATCTCCATTAGAAACACTAGAATGTGCCAGTTTAGCTTCCAAAAAACAAAAAACGCTCAAATGACACTTCCTTCTCCCTTTATAATAGGATGGATTCAAGGCCCAAGAGTGTGTATGTAACTTACTACTTAAAAAAATATATGTTGTTAATTATTTGGTATGAATAATTAGTCATCTGAAACCAATGGACATCATTTAATTTTAGTTGTCTTTTTTAACAAAATTAGCACTCTAAAATGGGAGATATTGGCCTTGAGCTGATTATGAGATATTGTCCTTTCTTTCTTCTAATGGATCTTTATTTTTAATGAGTTAGGTAGCTGACATTAAAAGGATGAATGGCTTGGCAACAGATCTTCAAATGTTTGCTTTGAAGACATTACAAATACCATTACCAGGAAGACATCCACCATCTCCCAGTTTGTCTAATGGGTCTGCTTCTCAAGGGTATGATACTTCATCTCTACAAATAACTATTTTTACTTATAGTCGAGCTTATTATCATCCCATTGTTAGCCTTTAGTCTGCAAGGAGTTACTTATAAAAATAAATAAAAGAAAAATGGTTTTTTTTTTTTTTTTTTTGGGTCTAGGATTTGCTCTAGCATGTCTTGTGTCCACTAGTATACAATGCCATGATGGCTTCGTCTTCCTCTTACTTTATTATGCATTCATCAATTTACTTGCCCTTGAGTTTATGACACTTCATTCTTGTAGCATCCATATTTCCAACACTTTGCTTTCTTATTGCACATATATGTTTAAGACATTACAAAAAAAAAAAAATTTGTCTTCTTTGTGTCTATTGATGCATAGACAACACTATAGAGTGCCTTATTATAACTGGTTTTTTCATTGTTGGAGGCAATGAATTGTTCTTCTTATAATTTTGCATTTGCTTACAAAGCCAAGTGCGCAATAGTTGGATATGTTCATTTTAGTATTATACATTGCTATGCTCCATACCTACACTTTTGGAGAGAGCCTGACACTGGTGTTGGTGTACAAAGGCTAAATATCTACCCTTGGTCTTATCTATAAAAAAAAAGCGTAAATGCACTTTTAGTCCCTACATTTTGACTTTTTTCCATTTTGGTCCCTACATTTTAATTTTACCACTTTTAGTCCCTAAACCAATTAACGCGTGTTATTTCGTCATTTTCGTCAGTCAATTGACGGAAATAGCTGATGTGGCAGTCGGAGGCATTAAAATATTATTAAAAAAATTATTTTGCATTTTTTAAATGCCAAAATTTTTTATAAAAAAATTAATTACTCAATTTTAATTAAAAAATAAAATAAAAAACCCAGCAACCAAGAACATTACAAATCAGGACATACCCATTTCTATTTCCTAAAAACCCAGCAACCACTCATCAACCCAATCTTCCCACCTTGTCAAGAATGGAGACACTGCATACCCATTTCTATTTCCTAAAAGTAGAGCCTTTCATTTCAAATTAGGGCCGTTGAATTTCAAGGCCTCCTCGCCTTCTCTCGCCGAGTACACTGCCATAGCTGATTACGAATCCGAAGCCTCATCTTCGTCTTCATTGCCGGAAGCTGATGAAGGTTTGGAGGTCGCCAAGCTTGGAATCTCTCAGGAGATTATCTCTGCTTTGGCCAAGAGGGGTATCATCAAGCTCTTCCCTATTCAGGTCTCTTTGGCTCTAACCCTTTATTTATATTCACTTTTCCTCTTATGGGTTTCTCTTAATTTTCAATAACAAGTAACAAAAATCATTTCTTTGTAATTTCAAAAAAAAAAAAATTATGTCCTTGTTTGTGCGGCTAGTGATAATGGTTACCCTTTTCATAACTATAAACAAAAATTTTGATCTTGTTTTAGAACCTGTGTGTTTGAAAGAAAACCCAGTCACCGATTCAATATTGGAGCCTAGATCAGTGGTTCTCACACCTCTTTCTACCTCACTCAATATTGACCAGCGGCGAGCAGATCAAGAGGCTGATCTTCGAGGTTTTGATCATGGAGGCTGTAGGGTCTTGATGCCGTGAAAACAATGGGAAAAGGAAAAATTTGGAGGCTTGCATGTGGGTGTTGTGAACATGGATCAGTGGTTGGGTCCACTGATGATTTTGGCTTGGGTTGTGATCTGGGTTTCGTTTGTGTTTGATCTCTATTTGTGATCTGGGTCTGTGTTTGTGTTTGGTCTCTGTTTCTTTTCTTTTTTTTTTCATTTGTGTTGTTGTGATCTAGGTTTGAGTTTTTGGTTGCTGGATTTGTGTTCTTGGTTGTTGGGTTTGATCTGGGAAGAACACGAAGAACAAGTTGTAATGTTCTTGGTTGCTAGGTTTTTTTTTTTTTTTAATTAAAATTGAGTAATTAAATTTTTTTTTTTTTTAAATTTTGGCATTTAAAAAATGTGAAATAATTTTTTTAATAATATTTTAATGCCTCCGGCTGCCACCATAGCTATTTCCGTCGGTTGACTGACGGAAAGGACGAAAATAACACGCGTTAATTGGTTTAGGGACTAAAAGTGGTAAAATTAAAATGTAAAGACCAAAATGAAAAAAAGTCAAAATGTAGGGACTAAAAGTGCATTTACGCCTAAAAAAAACTCTTGCTTCTTAGTGATTGTGATGGGATCTCAAAACTAATGTACAATGGATGCTAAATTATTTTAGTATTTGTCCCCTTTTGACTGTGTAAGCCTAAGATCATAGAGATCATGATATACTTAAATTAATGAGATGTAGTATGGAAGTTTACGGGGCCTGGTCCTTTTTTTTTTTTTTTTAAATGGTTAGAAATCTCCTAAGCTACTACCCGAATCCCTCCGCTGCCCCTCAACCCCTAGGAAGTACCTAGAGTGGTTTCATTAGACCAATTGGGTCATTGGCTATTCTTTTTACAATGCTAATAGCGAGTATAGGACTTACATTACCCAAGAAAAGTCAATGCATGGAGAGCATAAGACATCATAAATCCCCACGACACACCACACCCAGGGTTGTGACATACTAATTGCAAGGAGTTCAAACATAGCAGACCCCAAACTTATCAACAACAAAAAAACTGAATGAGATTTTTTTATTTTATATATTTACATAAAAGGTGTTGTTGAGATAAAGAGGCGTGTGGCCCATGTACACAGGAAGTATTACAATGAGAAATTAAATCTAATAAATTTATAATTGAAAATAATTCTTACGCTGTCATCCATTCGGTCAAGGATCTGAAAAACAGCGATTTCAGCTTTAAAATGGTCCTTTCACATTGCTCAAGATATGATTGAGTTTAAGACTTGTTCTTATATCTTTTGATTGATGAACTCCTTCATGTTTGAGGATTATTCCTTGAGCCCCTTATGACATATTCAAAACTACAAGCAGTTCAAGTACTGGAAGCTTGCACCTGAACATACATTAGGGCCTTCTATTGGATCCTCAACTTTAATAAATGATTTGAAAATTTTGTCTTTTAACTTGCATAAGTTTGTCACATGTCTATTATTAAAAACATTAGGGCCTTTTTTTTTCTTTTTTCTTTTTTTGTGAATCCTATGCCACTAACTCTAAAACAAGCACAGCCACTGATTCTTCCTCTAATTCATGCCATGTTGATAGGATTTGCTAGCTAAACATAATTTGCTTTGCAGCTAGATGATTAAGAAATCCAAAGTCTTCTATTTTATGCCTATAATATTCCTTATATGCCTGTCCATTTGAAACAGAGTTAATCATAGTTGAGAAAAGTACCCAAAGGAAGTAGAATAAAAGAGATCCAAGAATTATTGGCTCATCCCACATACATGGAACATATCTTTTTTTATACCATTGCATTTTGACTGCTTAATATAAGGCAGCTATTTTTACCCTCCACTTTTGATACATCCTATTTCCTTCCTATCTTGTCAATGATTTTCCCTTTCATTCACAAAGTTGAACATGTAAAGCTTAAAAGCGGAGCATGGAGCCAATGACCTTTCTACCAGGTGACACTTCCCTCTCTAGTGGAGGGCCATGTCCAAGGGTCAGATTCCCTTGACAACTTTACCTAGGCCAAAAAAAAAGGTGGAGCATGTATTGTAAAGTTCACATGGCTCATCCCACATATTGGAAATTTTTAGCTTTATTGTTTCTCTGATTTCTATGTGTTACTTGTTTACCAAAGCTTATTGAGCTTGGTATAAAAAAATAATAATAATAAAAAAGGCTTATTGAGCTTATTTGGCTTATGTACATCTTTTTAAAACTTTAATTTTTCTAAATACATTTGTACTTTTACCGAGCTAATAGTTAAGCCCAACAAACCAATGAAAATAACCTTTATTCATTGTGCTGTGAATTTTTGTGCTATGCAGGTGACACTTCCCTCTCTCAAATCCTCCTCCTTTTTCACCGCACGGGACTATGATGGCCATGGCTCTCACACCTTATCAACAGTTGGTGGTAACTTTGTTCCTGGAGCTAGTTTTTTAGGATGGTACTAGCAGAGATGAAGAGGACAACTCAAACAATAACATAGAGGTTGAAAACAATTTTGAGGGTGACTGGGAGGAAGACTAATATAGATCTTGTCATAATTCTAGTTGTTTAAGTTTAAAACAAGGTTTAATTTCAGGATTTCTTTGTATATTTTATATTTTAAAGTTTGAACTTATATGAATTTTTATCTTTCGATGGATCAATTTTTAGTAATTATTGGACTATTGTATCAATTTTTAGTAATTATTGTACTATTGTAACATGATAGTTAAACAAAAATGATATAAAATAAATAAATAATAAAATATTTCAAAAATTATATAAAATATTACCACTGATGACATAAAAATTTGGTTATAAATAACTTTATAGTGATGACAAAGTCCCTCGCAATTATTCCTAACTAATTGCGTTGCGAGGGGGTTAAAATCCTTTGCAAATAAATTTTAGCGACGTCATTATTTGTCTCATCATTAATTTGAAATTTGCAAATAACTAATTGCGAGGGTATAAAAGTCCTCACAAATAGTTATTAACAACAATTGTTTCCCCTCACTAAAGATAAGTTGCGAGGGGTTAAAAGCCCTTACAAATAAATTTTAGCGATGCTATTATTTGTCACTAAAAAGTATGTCGTCAATTTGGAATTTGCAAATAACTAATTGTGAGGGTATAAAGGTCTTCACAAATAGTTGTTAACGACAACTGTTTCTCCTCGCTAAAAATAAGTCGTTGACTTTTCTCGTCATTTGGTAATATATTTGTGAGGGTGAATTTGTTCAATACCGATGATGGATTGCCCTCGTAAATTATTTATTTACGAAAGTATGGTCGCAAAATCTTTTTTAGCAACAAGAGCAAATACGATGGCCTTCGAGGGCCATATGCCCTCGCTAATAACCTTTTGCAACGATATTTAAATTTTTGCGAGAGTATTTTTATCCTCGCTAGTAGACTCTTTTCTTGTAGTGATAATTTACAAATTTTTATTGCAAAGACTCTTCAACATCCTCTGTTTTCGATTATCTAATAAATCAGTTCATGAAAGTATATTACCTTTCCATTTATTTCAAAACTTACACCATCCCAGTCTGAATCAAACATGAAGCTTTCAAATCATTTGCCTCTCACAACCAAATACTTCAATTATTTATGACAATTTCCCATTTTTAAAAATATAATGAACGTATCATCTCTTCTCCATAATATTCTAATATTCTTACAATTAAAATCATACAAATATTTTATTGTTATTAACTAAAATTATAAATCTATATTACGTCATCCTGTTTAAACATAATTTATATGAATCTATTAAAAAATGGTGGCAAGTATATCTTTCATTGTTGTGCGCGCCAAAAATGAGGCTACTAGGATGGACCTCACTTGGGCTCACAACTTACTTGTGAAGTGGGCTTAGGATTTCCTACTTTGGGTCGTTCTCGACACAGAGACTCAACGAAGTTTCCTCTCTCTCTAAACTACTTTACTCTCTTTACGCTACTACCCTGACTCCATGCTTTCCCTCTCTCTGTATTCTTAGCTTCCTTATCAACTTTTTCCTCCCTCATTCTCCTCTTATCTTCTCGTATTTATATCCTTATAATTAGTGGGGATTTATGATTACTCTTGTGGTTAGTGGTATAGGAGGTCCAATGTTATTATTGCAAAGTGGATGTTTTAGTTGGGAGTGGGGTGTGTTGAGAGTGGCATTGGAACTGGCTCCCCACTTCATGAGGGATGTTCGGCAGCGATATTCCTCAAGGCGGTGCCTGACAATCGGGGTACAACATTTCCGAGCAATCACGCTTCTGCCCGAGGTGTACTTTGCTGGACAATTCCCAAGCTATGAACGATGATGTACATGTACTATGATGGCTTGCTCAACGGGTTTTGGGCCGAGCATAATGACATGAGGCCTGGTCCCATGGCCTCATCCGATTCGGGGCTTAGCTTAAGACGAGAGGGTCGGGCCCATGGGCTGCGCTGTAAGGATGGAGTTCAAGGCCTAAGGCCCAAATGGGCCTAGGGAGCCCCATGCCGTACATTAGCCCCCCCTTGATTTGTTCCCGGCCCCTGGGAACAAATCAAGGAGGCCAAGGGACAATAACTACTCCTGGAAACTCAACGGATATGATACTGGACGGTCAAGAGTCCATGCGCCCTAAAAAGGCTCGTTGCACCAGATTGTTGGTTCAGCCGTCATCATTGTCTAACGATTCGCGAACCGAGGTAGCGTGCGTGTGGCAGTTGAGGTGGGGATTCGTAGGGTTTCCCGCTCCTTATTTATTAAATAGCATTTATTCCCTCCCCTCTGGCTCTTATAGATAGTTCATTCTGAATCATTCTTTCACTTTTACATTCTTCACTCTCTGAATTTCCTCTCTGCCGTGCATTCATCTGTGCGCTTATCCTTCAGCCCAGGATACCCCTCTTTCCTGGAGCCCAAAGTAAGTTCTCTACCTCTTTCTCTTATTTTAGTTTCTTCCTTCAAGTTTCTCCCTTCAATTCTTAAAGTTTAGGATGGGTTTCGCTCACCTTTTAAACACTGAGGCGTCCTTAGCCACCTTTAGGCGAACATTCAACATTCCTGAGGATGTGAATGTGGCGTACTGCCATGAGAGTGAAATTGCTCTCCCTAGAGGGTCTAGCACTGCTTTTTTCCCTTTGATGGCAATCTTGGAGGGTGGGGTTAGGTTTCCCGTGGATCCCCTTCTACTCAATACCCTTAGGTTTTATGGTTTGTGTCTGGACCAAATTCCTCCCAATTTTTACCGGGTAGTTAGTTGTGTCGGTAGGGTGAATCAGATATACGGGTTGCAATTGAACCATCACGATATAAACTACATGTATAGTCTATGTTGGAATAAGAAAACTAATTATTACTTGAAAGTCAGAGATATGCGGGTATGACTAATTTCATGCCTACCCGATTCTAATAGGAATTCCGCCGAGGAGTTTGTCCGTGTGAGCGACAACTAGTTTGCCGATGACATCCCTTGCTCCCTCTCGCGGCGCGAAGTTGGTTCGTACCGATCACTAACTTGCTTTTCTTTTTGCTTATGATTGTTTCGCTTATCTGAATGCTAACTCACTGTATTCCTTTGTTGCAGACGGTAGAGTATTTACCCCGGATCTTAGAGTAGTGCACATAAAGGACTTGAATTTTGTGCTCAAGTCTGAAATATTCGTTCATAGGAACGAGCAGCTCCGAGCATCGCACGTCATACTCAGTTGCACCCCCGTGTACAAGACTTGGCAACCCTTCAACCAAGCCCTTTCAGTAGACAGCCCGCTGCTGTCTTATATTGACGTCCGGCACGCCAATTTCCTCCCCCCTACACTGACCACCAGCGAAGCCCGAGACCCCGACCCTCGTTATACAACCGCAGAAGTTCTTGCCCCAGTCAGTGACGAGTCAGCCGAACGAGTTTCACGGGCTCTTAAGGAGCGGGAACATATTCCCGTTAAAGGGAACGTAGGTCAAGTGCAAGCAGCCAAGCGGGAAGTGGCTGAGGGCGAACATGAGGCAGAAATGGTGACTAAAAGGAAGTTGACTACTAACCGATTTTGTCCGGCTCCCGATCATCAGCTCAGCCTCAACAAGCCCGCGCTAAGGACCGTACTCCTCCTCCTCCTCCCCCATCCGGCCGGCAGAAAAAGAAACAGCGAGTAGACGACCAACCACCCAGAGTTGTAAGTGATGCACCCGTCAAAACACCTCCCCGTCCCACGGGCGGGATCGTGATTCGGGAACCGCCAAGCGGTCCCCAACCTGCAGTCTGAGGCAGCGCTGAAGTGGCCTCCTTCTCTCGGGCTACGCCTGACTAGCAGCCCACATTCATGCTCGGAGGCGAGCCCCTGCCAGCTACGGCGAGTGTCAGGATGTGGACTCAAGGTGAGGAAGGGAGAGTGGCACAAAGCCTGGTAAGCGGCCTGCTGTTGCCCGAGGATGTTAAGTTTTTCTCAGATGGCACCGAGGATTCTATTGTACGGCAGTTGCAATGGCACACCATCGCGGTAACCTTTTCTCACCCTACTTCTCGTTTACTTTGTGGTATGAACTATTTTCTTATCCTTTCTCTTTTCTTCACATTCCTCTGAGTTCAGTATTGTGGTGTTATCAAGCCGCGCAAGTCACTCATATGCTCGATGAGAGGATAGATGAGCTTGCTGAGGAGGCTGAACGGGAAAAGGCGCTGAAGGATGTTGCCGACACTACAGCCCGGGACAAGGGCAAGGTTGCTAAGGTTGCTGAAAAGAAGGCACAGTCCTTAGAGAAAGCTCGGCTGCTGGTGGAGGCGGAGGCAAAGCTGGGGGAAATTGAGCTTAAGCTAGCACAAGCAGAAAGCTTGAACCTGGTCCACGCCGAGGAGGTGGCAGAATTAAAGGCGGCCCTTGAGGCTTGTGAGGACAAGTGGTACAATAAAGGATTCGCGGATGCCGAGAACTCTATAGAGCCTATTGTCCACCAAGCTCGGGTCCGGGGATTCGATAAGGGGTGGCTAGTTGCCTTTCAGGTGTCGGGAGTGCCCGAGGATTCTCTGCTGAGGAACCCAAAGCAAATTCCCCGCCCAGTCCTTGCTACTCCCGTTCAGAGCCAAGTTGAGGCTGCCGATGATGAAGATACCCCCAGCATGATTAAGCTGGTGAAAGCAATCGATACCTATGTGGATCTAGAAGTTACCAGCAACCTCCATGCTCTTGGGAATGAGGGGACTCAGCAGCTACCTCCCGAGGATGTCCCAGATCAGCCTACCGATGATGTAGTCCAGTTTTTCCCGTCCGACCCAGCCACTTAATACTTTTAATCATTTTTCTAGTTTCCTTTCTTTTTTGCATTTACTTTTTATTTGTTTGGTTTGCCTAGTCACCGGGTTGTGGTGACCAAACAATTGTTCTATTTCCTTTTTAGGTTTATTTTCCCAACCTTTCATTATTCGGTTTGCCCGGTCATCGGGATGGGTGACAGAACACTTAACTTAATTTATGCTTTTTAATTTTGACTTTAAGTTTTACTTTCCTAAGGTTACCAGGCTGTGGTAACAAGACGCTTGTTTAATTTAATCGTTCTTTTACTTTAAATGCTTTATTACTCGGCTTTGGAGGCCGAACATCTTATGATCTATTGTTTTATCAGTGTGATGGTTTTTGTTTGCCCCTTACTTATTATTAAAACTAGCCAGGTAAGAAGAACCGAGTGTGAAGTTGACCGGGCATAAAACCTTCCACTGCGAGGAGTTTTGTAGGAGCATTGTTAAGAGCACTTAATTCAAGCCTTCACCTCCCCGGTGACGTAAGTCGAACTGGGAACAGGTCCTTAGATAATTTAAAATAAGGTTTCCACCTGTCCGGTGATGAAAATCGAACTAGGGACAAGTTTCCGTCCTTAGAGGGTTTTCATTAAGGTTTCCACCTGCCCGAAAATCGAACCGGGATAGGTTTCTGTCCTTAGAGGGTTTTAATTAAGGTTTCCACCTACCCGGTGATGAAAATTGAACCGGGGACGAGTTTCTATCCTTAGGTAATTCAGATTAAGGTTTCCACCTGTTCGGTGATGGGAATCGAACCGAAGACAAGTTTCCGTTCTTAAAATAGAACAAGCTGCCTTAGTCTCCTTAACTTTCTTCGTATTTGTTGGCCGGCGCTAATAAATTAACAATAATAGAGTTAAATGTACCTGCATGGATAAATACCATCATATTAATTAGTAAAACATATATACACGATTACATTTTATTTGCACCCCAGTGTACAACCGATTAGTGATAAAACTTCTTTAAGTTGTGGACATGCCATGGCCGAGGAAATGGCCTCTCATCCAAATCCTCCCAGTAGTACGCTTCAGCACCTGCAATGGAGGTTACTC
Source organism: Notholithocarpus densiflorus (assembly GCA_030021035.2). NCBI lineage: Eukaryota > Viridiplantae > Streptophyta > Magnoliopsida > Fagales > Fagaceae > Notholithocarpus > Notholithocarpus densiflorus. Next base: position 196,523 of record JARYZH020000360.1, read on the forward strand.
TATAAGGCCCTTCCCAGGATGGGGCTAATTTCCCAACATTCGTATCCTGCATATTCCTTACCGCTTTTCGTAACACCAAGTCCCCAGCACTGAATTCCCTGGTCTTTACGTCTCTGTTATAGCGCCGAGCAAGTTTTTGTTGGTACTCGGCCAGCCGTATAATCGCCGCTTCTCGGTATTCTTCCAGCAAATCCAAACGCTTCACCAACAGTCTATCATTCTAGGTAGGGGCAAATTTCGCAACCCGCGCACTACATAAATTTACCTCGGCCGGTATTACAGCTTCTACCCCGTACATGAGAGAGAATGGAGTCTCCCCTGTAGACCTTCTAGGAGTCGTTCGGTACGCCCATAAAACGTTGGGCAGCTCCTCATCCCATCTCCCTTTTGCACCATCTAGCCTTTCCTTCAATCCATTCACGATTGCCTTGTTAGTGGCTTCAGCTTGGCCATTGCTCTGAGGATACGCTGGGGTGGAATACCTGTTCTTGATGCCGAGATCACTGCAAAACTCACGAAAGGCCTTACTCTCAAATTACAGTCCATTATCAGAGATAAGTGAGTCCGCACCTCGAATCTCGTGACTATGTTTCTCTACACAAACTTTTTAACGTCCACGTCCCGAATATTAGCTAAAGCTTCTGCCTCTGCCCACTTGGTGAAGTAATCAATAGCCACTAACACAAACCTTCGATTGCCTGTTGCCCAAGGAAATGGGCCGAGAATATCCAGCCCCCATTGTGCGAAGGGCCAGGGGCTGCTGACCGGATTCAGATGGCTTGCTGGCTAATGGATCAAGGGGGGCATGCTTTTGACACTGCTCACACTTACGCACATACTCGGCGGCATCCTTCTGCATCTGTGGCCACCAAAATCCCTGAGTCATTGCTCGGTGTGCCAATGAGCGTCCCCTACATGACTGCCACATACCCCATCATGCAACTCGGTCAAAAGTTCATTTACTTTCTCGGGATGCAAGCACAAAAGGTATAGCCCCCCAAAAGATCTCCGGTATAACTTGTGATCTGCCGACAACCAATACCGAGCAGCCACTCGGCGAATCCTGTTTGCCTCCTTTTCATCATCTGGAACTCAATCTTCGGCTAAGAAGTCAATGATTGGGTTCATCCAACATGGCCCCCTTGCCGAAATCATGGCAATATCAACTCCAGTAGCACCAACACCAATTGCCGCATTAATGCTCGGCTCCACTGTGAGCTCCACCTTGATTAACCAGGGCACCTCCTCCGTTATTAACAATGCCAACATAGCTAGGGAGTCAGCGTGTCTGCTCTGCACCCGGGCCACTTGGGCCACCTTTGCCATACAAAACTTATTCATGATTTGCTTTACCACCTGCAAGTACGCCTTCATCCCGGGATCCCAGGCTTCAAAACTGCCCTGCACCTGGCTAACAACCAGCCGAGAATTTGAATAAATCTCTACGTCCAAGGCACCCATACCCAAAACGGCTCTTAATTCGGCGAGTAAGGCCTTATACTCAGCCTCGTTATTAGAGGCCTTGAACCCCAACCTAAAAGAATGCTCCAACCGTATTCCTTCAGGAGTAATAATGACGATCCCGGCACCAGCCCCCATGGCACTTGACGCACCGTCCACATATACCTTCCACTGGAGACTCTTCACATGACAAACCATTTCTCTTTCTTTCTTAGGAGAGAACTCCGCAACAAAATCAATAAGGACTTGGCCCTTCACCGAACTTCATGGCCTGTACCGTATGTCAAAGGAACCTAACCGGGTCCCTCATTTAGCTATCTGACCCGTAAAGTCGGATCTAATTAACAACGACTGTAAAGGGTACTTGGTCAGGGCATAGACGGTATGAGCTTGGAAATAATGCCGTAACTTTCTCGTAGCGTGCACGAGTGCCAGCACCAACTTCTCCAAGGGTAAATATCTTGTCTCGGCATCAACCAAGGTCTTACTGATGTAATACACAGGTCGATGCACTTATTGATCCCTTAATAGCACGGCACTTACAGCATGATCAGACACTGAGAGGTACATGAATAAATCCTCCCCGAGTTCTAGGGCCGTTAACATGGGTGCTTACATCAAATATTCCTTCAAATCTCGAAAAGCTCCGTCACACTCCTCATTCCACTAGAATCCCTTCCACTTCTTCAAGAGTTGATAGAATCGTCGGCAGCGATCGGCAAACTTGGAGATGAATCGGTTAAGAGCAGCTAACATCCCAGTCAATACTTGCACTTCTTTCAGATTGCTCGGCAACTTGAGGCGCTTCACGGCTTCAATCTGGTCAAGATTGACCTCTATTCCCCGAATAGTGATCAGATATCCTAGGATTTTACTAGCCCCCACCCTAAAAACACACTTCTCCGCATTAAGGTGCAACTTATGTTGCCGAAGCACCTCAAACACCCCCTAAAGATCCTTTATATGCCGTACTTCTTGGTTACTTTTCACTACCATATCGTCAATATACACCTCAATTGTACGCCCTATTTTATCCCAGAACATTCTAGTCATTATTCATTGGTACGTGGCCCCAGCGTTTTTCAACCCAAAAGGCATCACAGTATAATGATAATTGGCGTCCGGGGAGATGAATGCTGTCTTTTCTCGGACCTCAGCTGCCAGGGCGATCTAATGATATCCCTGAAAGGCATCCAAAAAGCTCATCCTTGGGTGTCCATATGTGGCATCCACCAACTGATCAATCTTCAGCATAGGGAATGGATCATTTGGGCATGCTCGGTTCAAATCCGTGAAATCTACACAAACTCTCCACTTGCCATTCTTCTTCTTCACCACCACGGTATTTGCTAACCACTTCGGGAAGAAGATTTCTCTTATTGCCCCAACCTCCTTTAACCTCTTAACCTCCAACTTAACTACCTCGACGTGCTCCTTGGCCGACCTCCTTGGTTTCTGCTTCTTGGGAGGAAACGACGGGTCTACATTAAGCCTGTGGACTATGAATTCGGGGTCCACCCCGGGCACCTCATACGGGCTCCAAGCAAACACATCTACATTCTGTATAAGAAATAACAATGTTTCTACCTTATCCCCATTGCTCATACTTGCCCCTATCTGAAAATACCGGTCAACATCCGGTAGTATCTTTACTCAAATTAATTCCTCGGCACAACTAGCCCCCTGTCCTTCTCAGGCTCCTGTAATTGCTATAAAGAGACTCTCTCGGATTGAACCTTCTGTTCGGCTTGCTCATTCTTCCAATTCACTAGGCAACTAGGCATTGTTTTGCCATTTTCTGGCTTCCTCTTACTACAGCAATGCCCTGCTCGGTTGGAAATTTAACCTTCACATGCAGGGTGGAAGGGACTACTCCCATCGCGTGGATCCACGGCCTCCCCAGAATGGCCGTATAAGGAGAAAACGAAGTGACAACTATAAAATCCACTATTACTTCCTTTCCTCGAGAATCACTATCTGGCCATCAAACCCGATTAAGGGCGTATCGTATGTTAAGAGGTCCTCCTTCTTCAGTCCGAACCCCCTTAACAAATCCGGATACATCACATCGGCCCCACTTCCCTGGTCTACCATTACCCTCTTTACTATGAAACCGTTTATCCGGGCCGTCACCACCAACGCGTCATCATGCGGCTGAATTGTTCCTTCTAAGTCATCGTCATCAAAAGCGATGGGCTCCCGACCAATCTTTATCTTCTTCTCGGGGGGTTGCTCGCTCGAGCAATTTCCCACGAGTGCTACAGTCAACACTCCTCTCCTCCCAGCCACAGCAACACCCCTCGGGGTGGTATAGATGACCTCGATAACTCCCAATGGAGGCGGGTAAGGGTTCCCTCTTTGCTGGGTGCCTTGCCCGGCACCCTTGTTCCCTGAATCCACCACAAACTCCTTCAGATATCCCGCATTCACCAATTGCCCTAAGTGGTCCTTTAACACCCGACACTACTCGGTGGTATGCCCCTTATCCCTGTGATAGGTACAGTACAAATTCTGGTTTCTCCGAGACGGGTCACCTCCCCTAGTTGCAACTCTGGCTCTTGTATCCTCAAATCCTTTCGAGGTCTTGGCTGAAAACCGCCCTGCCGAGGACGATTCATTAAAGGGGCCTTACCCTTACTCCGCAGCTGATCATCCTCCAAGCGTTTATACTCCTCGATACGCCTCATGAGCTGCCTCATATCCTCAGGAGGCTTCCTTGTCAATGACTCCCGTAGTTCGGAGTCCTCAAGCAGCCCCATCCTAAAGGTGCTTGCTGCAATCTTCTCGTTGCCCCCACCGATCTCATTATAAAGCTCCCAATACCGACCGGCATAATTGCGAAGGGTTTCCCCAACCCTCATCTCTATAGATAATAATGCATCCACTAATTGTGGTACCCGACTACAAGTTACAAACCGGACACCGAACTCTTAGATCAACTCGGCAAAACTGTGAATGGAACCCTTCCGTAACCCGTTAAACCATCTCATAGCAGTGGGCCTAAGGCTTGAGGGAAATACCTTATACATCAGCGCGTCATTGTGAGTATGTAGAGACATCATCTAGATGTAATGGCTGACGTGTTCCACCGGGTCCGTCTTCCCATCGTAGGAGTTTAACAGTGGGCGCGTAAATCTGCTCGGCATTAGGGCCCGTTCGATGTCATCTGAGAATGGCGACCGAGCAGCTCTGCGTAAGGCGCGGCTTATAGCATCCATGGCGGCATTATGGGGCCGTCGCTATTCTGGGGAATCTGAACCCCGGTCTTCATACCCCCGTGAACGTGAACAGTCCCAACACTAACGGGACTCCCGTGAATGTGAACGGTCCTGGCATCGACGAGACTCCCATGAATGTGAACGATCCCGGCATCGACGGGAACCAGACTGACTGGACCCCATCCCATAACGATTTCCTCCACTATCAGATCTCCCTTCTCGGTTCTCTCAATCCCTTCTCTAGTGCCCACCCCTTGCTTCCAACTCCAAATCTCTCACCAGTTTGCGTAATCGCTCAAATTCTTCATCTCTCTCGTCAAATTGCCCATGCCCCGAGGCGCCAGACATTGTCCGGTGTGTTTGATACGACCCCACTCCTAGGCCGGACTATTCCTCCTCCCACTCACGTTCCCTATCTTCACGCCTTTTGTGCCTTCTCTCTCGCTAGGTAGATCCCCGAGAAGCCCCTATCGAACTGCTTTCAGCATAACTCTCCGAACGTCTTTCAGACATTTTCCCAGTCGTGAGTCTCAGTTGAACCACAGCTTTGTAGGAGATCCTCATAGACGACACCAATTGTGCGCGCCAAAAATAAGGCTACTGGGATGGACCTCACTTGGGCTCACAACTTACTTGTGAAGTGGGCTTAGGATTTACTTTAGGTCGTTCTCGACATAAGGACTCAACGAAGTTTCCTCTCTCTCTGAACTACTTTACTCTCTTTACGCTACTACCCTGACTCCATGCTTTCCCTCTCTCTGTATTCTTAGCTTCCTTATCAACTTTATCCTCCCCCATTCTCCTCTTAGCTTCTCGTATTTATAGCCTTATAATTAGTGGGGAGTTATGATTACTTTTGTGGTTAGAGGTATAGGATGTCTAATGTTATTATTGCAAACTGGATGTTTTAGTTGGGAGTGGGGTGTGGTGAGAATGGCATTGGAACTGGCTCCCCACTTCAGGAGAGATGTTCGGCAGTGATATTCCTCAAGGCGGTGCCGGACAACCGGGGTACAACGTTTCTGAGCAATCACACTTCCACCCGAGGTGTACTTTGCTGGACAATTCCCAGGCTATGAACGATGATGTACATGTACTATAACGGCTTGCTCAACGGGTTTTGGGTCGAGCATAATGATGATGGAAAAATACATGTTTGTTTTAGGATGTGGCTTGGAGTGGGACCAAAAGGGAACAAATAAGACACTAGCTCCAATGGGCCTTGGGCTTTTCTGTCAACTCTTGACAAGTCCAAAATTATCATTAATTATATTTAATATCACTATATAAATATAATTGCACTCTAGGCCTTATTAATAAATTATAGCTCAAGACTTTATTGTACATGCAACCCGTTCATAAAATATTCGTAGTAACACAAAGTTATGAATGTAGACTGCCACTTTGTAGAATACTACATCTTAATTCTTGAGTACCCGGTTTAATCCTTTAAGTTATTCATCATATATTTATGAAATCTAATTTCATAAATATATACTTTAGTAACTATTTACTAAAGTAGTTAGGCCTAACATTCTGAATAACAAACTCATTAAACTTATCTCAAGGGAATATTTTGTATCTCCGTTAAGGGACTATGAATTTCATCTTGAGAATATATGTTCCATCAACACTAAATGTGGCTGCCCAACATACTGAGGTTTTGACCGTTATTTTAGATCTCACTCCTGATATATCAAAGCAACCTACACTTCATGATCAGGTCCATTATTCTCTCAGGATTAAGAGTTCATGCAAACAGAAGTCGTAAGATTTATTATTCAATTGACAGTCGTTAGGAGAATAATAATCTCACAGCGGTCCAGTTCAATATGTTTTAACTCTTAAAACATATCAACATATCAACTAGAAGTCTCCACTTCCATGATCAAGACAAATCATCTTAGTTGATATGTTATAGTCTTTGCAGATGAAATGTCCAATTTCATCACCGACTACGAACTACAATTCTGATTTTACAAAAAACTTGTGATTTATATCTTCTGTGACTTTTCACAAAAATCACATACTATGCATCTCACGGACTATATGATAATGTCCGAATATTCATGTTACCATTATTTTAGATAATAATAAAATAACTTTATTAAACACAATATTAAGTCATACATAATGTCATACATAGCATCATATAATAGGATTTAAGGGCACTAATCCCAACAAATGGCATGAGGCCTGGTCCCATGGCCTCATCCGGTTCGGGGCCTAGCTTGAGACGAGAGGGTCGGGCCCATGGGCCGCGCTGTAAGGCTGGAGTTCAAGGCCTAAGGCCCAAATGGGCTTGGGGAGCCCCATGTCGTACAATTGTAAAAAGGCAAAGGTTGAAGAGGATGAATATTGAACAATTCAAATGACTCCTACACTAATGAACATCACTCAATTCAAGGTCTGTCTTCAAGTAGCCACGTGTTTATGTTATTACACCGTATCATGGGACAAGATATAAATCTAAAAAACAAACTGACAATCACCAAAATTAATAACTTTGTCTTAAGTAACTGATGTGGACATTAATCAATTTGCAGCTATTTATATGTATTTAATAATACATTTTTAGGTCCGTGCTGTATAGATATTGTCATAGGAATGTTATAGGTTGCGCTATTTAGCATATACTGATTATTAGGATAGGATACATATGTTAGTGTCTTTTGTCCTGTTCTGTAGAGATTTTGTTAAGTTATGATTTTTCTCATAACATTTGTATTGGCTTATTCCATGACAAAAAGTGTTGTAATTGCATAAATTTATTTCCTTGTATTTTTGTGGAATTTATTTGTATTGGGTTTAGTATTAAGCGGTGGAGATTTGATCAAGACAGCTAAAAGTCACATGAGAAGCACATGCCAGAAGCTGAAGAGTCAAGTGCCAGTAGTGGAAATTGAAGAGTCGTGCTAGCTGTGCTAGCTATAACTCGCGACTCAGGTGACCCGAGAAATTAACCCGCAAATTTTCCCTATTAGCATAAATGTGACTTTTCGTATTCCCTCTCCACTCATACTATATATACCCTTATTACCCATAGAAATGGTAAGGACCCTATTGAGAGAGAAAAAACTCTAAGAGAGGTTTCTACAACACACCCACCCTATTTGAGAGAGAGATACTCATTCTTAGAGAGAAATCTTTGTAGTCTCTTCTCCTTCCCTCTCCCATTGATATACCCATTGAAAGGAGATTTGTACCCAAACACAATCCACACCCATTTAGAGTGTTGAGGGTGTTTTTGGAGCTTGGGAAGCATTGGAAGATGCCAAGGATGGCGGACGCAATATGGAGCTTATTGCGGGATCCGGAAAGCTAGAGAAGACACGGTTAGGCTTAATCTTGTTGGAGCAAGAAGCTTGGAGGGCTTAGGTGCATCGGGTAGATTAGGCTTGGAAGGTCTATTGCTATTCATGTATCCCAACTTTATTTTCTAGTGGAACATTTTACCGCTTAGAGGGCGGCGGAGAGGTTTTTCGCCGAGTTTTTCGATTTCCTCTTTGATAACACGTGTTGGTGTTATCCTTGTATTTGCATCTCTTTTCCCTTGCTCTTTAACCATTAATTTCTACTGTGTTTGTGATTAATTATGTGTTAAAGTAGTTTGCCAAATTGGGTATTGTTTATATTTCATATTTTGCACATATATTGTTTGAATATAAGCTTGCATTGGTAATTTTGTAATTGGGGGTCTAAACATTCATTAGTGTTTTACACACTAATTGAACATTCAATTGGTATCAGAGCGGGTACACTTGTTTTGGTTTCATTACCTAAGTGTGATCCTTGACCCCTTGTGTTTATTTGCCATGGATAGTGCTTTGTATGCTTCTATGCATGTTTTGGATGTTGATGAATGTAACATGCCACGTGTTTGTGAAAATGCCTCTATGAGTGATAATCCTCATGATTGTGATGCTATGTTACATGAATCTTTGGGCGTTGTTGATATTCCTAACATCAAACTCTTGAAGAAAAATGCTAAGAAATTTCATAAGAATTTGAGCAAGTTATTTTGTGAAAAGGATGATTTGATTGCTAAGCTTAATGAATCCAACAAATTGGTTGAGAAATATAAGAAACTTGCTGAAAATTCTCTTGAAAAGCTGAAAGAGTTTGAATGTTTGAATATGTACTTGGATGCTAAATTTGTTTTGTCTAACAAACTTGTTGATGAGCTAAAATGTGAAAATGAATCTCTTAAGATGCATGCCAAATGTTTGATTGCTGAACCTATTGCTAAAAAGGATGAAAATATTTGTTGCAATCATGTTGTGGTACCCGATTTTGTGCCTATTGTGTGTTAGACCTCAAAGGATAAATCGGTGTACATTCCTCCACACAAAAGAAATCAAAAGGTGGAGAGAAAGGCTCTTAAGACAAAGCCTCTGTTTAGGTCTCAACCTAAGGTTTTGGATGGATCTAAGTTTGTTCCAATTTGTCACCACTGTGGTGTGATTAGTCATATAAGACCTCAATGTCATAAGTTGAAGAGAGAACATAACCATGTTGCTAGATTCTTTTCCAAAAAGCCTAGTGGAGCTATACACATTGTTTGTCACCATTGTGGTGCTTTTGGTCATCTTAGACCTCATTGCTCTAAGTTTCATGCTCTTAAAAGAATCAAAAGAAAAGAGAAACTTGAGCTTCTTGGAAGTTGTCCTAAAAAGAGTAAATCGGATTTGAGTGAAAATAGCATGTTGTTAAAGAAAGTGTTTAATGCTTTTAACTCATTATCTATGTGCATCTCCGGTTCTCATTCTTCCAACCCTCGTCTCTCTTCTCATGAGACACTCATTCCAAACAATTGTTCTGTTTGGATGAGGAAGGGTTCCTATGGTTGAGTTTTTGCTTTTTTGGTCATTAATCTAATTTTTTCGATCTTTGTAGGACCCTTCATGCATTAAATGTCATATCTTCATGCATTTTGTGCATCTTGCATTTCTTTATTTGCATTGTTTTTTTTTTTATCTTACTTTTATTTTTTAGTTTTGTGTGAGTAAAAATCCAAAACCACATAAAAAGTGAAAAATTCAAAAAGTTTAATTGTGTATGTTTGAGCACATATCACATGTGTGTTTGGCCTAGTACCTTCGTACTAATGCTTGGTGCATTTATGAGCTTAACTTGTTATGTATGCACATCTATCTTTGTGGGAAAAATCTTAACATCTATGTGTGATTGTTGTAAATTGATCTCTAAACTTGTCATGAATGATTAGTCAATAATCATGTTGGTTTTGATACATGCGTAGACTTGTGTCTATATCTCTTCCCACTCATTTTTTTTAGCTCAACTAATGTCAAATCTCAAAAAGAGATAATGAGTTGCAGAAGCCGCCGCACATACTAGTATTTGACTAGGAAAAAGGGAAAGCGACTTGTATTGAAAATGTATGGTGCCCAAAAGCCAAAGGCTTGTTCATCAAATTGAAATATCAAAAATTTCAAGCATCGATCTCAAAAAGAGATGTAAAGATAAAAAAAAATGATAAAATGTTATGAATTGTAAAGAAGCCAAATGAAAAGCTTCAAAGATATGTAATCATTTTCTTGTGGGAGGTCATATATGTTCATTTCTATAATTGAGATAGACCACTTGATTTAGTACTAGTTGTGTATGACTTGATTAAATTGATCATTGAAGTTTCACGCTAGACTAAGGACTATTCCACATTTGATACACACACACAACACACATGCCTAATGTTCAATGAATGCCTTATTCATTTGTTCGATTGTACTTGTTTAAATGTGATGTGTGTGTGCTTAACTATATATGGATCAAACCAAAAAGATTTTTGATCATTTTATATGTATTTGGAAGTGATTTTTATCACTCTTTGTGTTCATGTTTAATGCTTACCTTGTTTTTCATTGTTTTAAGCAAGTTTTGTGTTGAAAAACAGGTGTCAGAATTTTTGGCTACTCGTTCTGGCTACTCTCGCGAGCAGCGATTTTTGGCTACTTGTTTTGGCAACTCGCCCAGTCCGAAACACAAGTCGCGAGTTCATCCAGAAGCTTTCGTGACTCACTCGCGAGCCGCGAAAATCTTCACGACTTATCTCGCGACTCGCCAGTCGCGAAACGCCCAGAAACAGCTTTTTAAAGAGCTTTTCGTGGGAAACCTATTTTAAACCTCTCCCATCCTCTCTAAAACCCCTCTTTCAATATTCTTTTTATCAAAATCCAATCAATTTAAATGGTTTTTCATTCCATTAACATCTCTAAGGTATTTCTAAACTCTTTTCATTGATTTTGATCCTTAGATTATGTTTTGGAGAGTTTTTGTACTCTTAATTGGGATTTTCATCATAGGGATTGGGGAAACTTAATTTTTGTCAAATTTTTGTATGGGATTGGTTTCTTTTGATGATTTGCTTTGGATGTTGGCCCCTTGTGGCAAAAAGAACATGTATTTAGGGTGGATTTCATGATGTTCATGCATTTTTTTACATTGTTGTTCATAGTGTGCACACTAGGTGTTTGATAAAATGCCTCTTAGCCATTTTCTCACTTGTTTGGACTCCGATGAGTACCAATCTTTGGGGATTCTCATGTTTTCTCATGAGGAACATGTTTGGTTCATTGGTTGTGTGTTTAACACACCTTGCCCCACATGTGCATTTTCCATGCATTGGTCATGCATTGCACATAGTCACCTTTTGCGCACACCTTTGCTACCCTTGTCATGCATTGGTCTATACCTTGTTTTTTCATCTTAGCATGTCATGTTTACCTTATGCTTTGTAGCATTTTGTTTTGTCATTTGTTTAGGCTTCATTTCTCATTCATCTTGCACCCCTCATGCATCATTCTCCTTGTTCATACCTTCATTTCTTGCCCTCATTTCTCCTTGACCCTTTGTCTATTCATGTCAAAAAGGGGGAGAGTTTACTTTTGTCATTCTATATGACTCTTGTGCACATTCTTAGAGGAAGAAATTCTATTTCTTGTGCACATTTGTAGGGAGAGAGATATTCCATAGGAGAGATATTCCATAGGGGAGATGCATATACCAAGGGGGAGAAGACTTTGAGTTAATAAGAAAATTTTGTTTTGTTTTTTTTTTCTTTATGTTTGTTTTTCTTTATGTTTGTTTTCTTATTTACTTTATGGTGTTTTGAGTTATGTTTAGTATCTATGCTTTGTTGTTCTCATTGCATCATGTTTGTGTTGGACATGCATACATCCTTATGCTATTGTGCTTCATTGAATGCATATTCGGATGATCATTTGCTTTGCTATGTGATCATTGTAGTCATTTCTATTTGACTGTTTTGGTGTATGATCAAGTTGCTCACATGTTTCACATCATGTTTACTTGATCGCAATTTACTTGTTACATTATACTTGTCCTTTTATTACTTGCTTTACCTTGAGGGTCTAATATGTTTTGTGCAAGTGTTTCAGGTTACAGGTATATATGTTCCAAGTTCATCACAGCTTCTAGATTTAGGTGTGAGTGAGTTTTGCCACTATTCCCAAACTCACGTTTAAGTTTAGAGTTTGTTTTAGGGTGTTTTGTCACGGAATAGTCAAAGGGGGAGATTGTTAAGTTATGATTTTTCTCATAACATTTGTATTGGCTTATTTCATGACAAAAAATGTTGTAATTGCATAAATTTATTTCCTTATATTTTTGTGGGATTTATTTGTATTGGGTTTAGTATTAAGTGGTAGAGATTTGATCAAGACAGCTAAAAGTCACATGAGGAGCACCTGTCGGAAGCTGAAGAGTCAAGTGCCAGCTGTGGAAGTTGAAGAGTCATGTGCTAGTTGTGCCAGCTATAACTTGCGACTCAGGTGACCCGCGAAATTGACCCACGAATTTTCCCTGTCAGCAGAAATGTGACTTTTCATATCCCCTCTCCATTCATACTATATATACCCCTATTACCCACAGAAATGGTAAGGAGCCTATTGAGAGAGAAAAAAAACCCTAAGAGAGGTTTCTACAACACACCCACCCTATTTGAGAGAGAGCTACTCATTCTTAAAGAGAAATCTTTGTAGTCTCTTCTCCTTCCCTCTCCCATTGATATACCCATTGAGAGGAGATTTGTACTCAAACACAATCCACACCCATTTAGAGTGTTAAGAGTGTTTTTAGAGCTTGGGAAGCATTGAAAGATGCCAAGGATGGCGGATGCAATATGGAGCTTATTGCGGGATCTGGAAAGCTAGATAAGACACGGTTAGGCTTAATCTTGTTGGAGCAAGAAGCTTGGAGGGCTTAGGTGCATCGGGTAGATTAGGCTTGGAAGGTCTATTGCTATTCATGTATCCCAACTTTATTTTCTAGTGGATCATTTTACCGCTTAGAGGGCGGCGGAGAGGTTTTTTGCCGAGTTCTTTGATTTCCTCTTCGATAACATGTGCCGGTGTTCCTTGTGTTTGCATCTCTTTTCCCTTACTCTTTAACCATTAATTACTACTGTGTTTGTGATTAATTATGTGTTAAAGTAGTTTGCCAAATTGGGTATTGCTTATATTTCATATTTTGCACATATATTGTTTGAATATAAGCTTGCATTGGTAATTTTGTAATTGGGGGTCTAAACATTTATTAGTGTTTTACACACTAATTGAACATTCAGATTTCTTTTCCCTATCTCTGTTCGTTTGGATGCCTCTCTTTCAGTTACTTCTGCCAAAATTCAATACTTGTTCATCAATAGTGAAAGCTCGAAAATGTGTTAAGAAAACAAGAGCTTGTTTAGACCCCCAATTCAAAGTTACGGCTTGGTTGATTTTACACTAACTTAATACTAAGAGCAGAATAGTGTAAACACAAGCATACAAGCAAGAGAGCTACTCTAATCCATATTTAAAGCAACACAGTAGTAAAATAAAATGAACAAGAGTAGGGAAGAGAGATGCAAACACAAATAACACGCCGATGTGTTATTGAAGAGAAAACCGAAGAACTCGGCGAAAAACCTCTCCATAATCAGTTGGGATACATGGGTTAGCAAGAGACCCTCCAAGCCTAATCTACCCGCTGTACCTAAGCCCTCCAAGCTCCTACTCTAACAAGGCTTTTCGGAACCGTGTCTTGTCTAGCTCTCTAAATCCTGCAACAAGCTCCATGTTGCATCTGCCATCCTTGGCTTCTTCCAATACTTCCCAGCAGCACCAAATTATCACTTGACACTCTGAAAGAGTGTGGTAAGTGTTTGGGCTATCAACCTCTCAATGATATGGAAATGGAAAGGTAGGAGATGAGGAAATTCCACAAACAAATGTGTAGAGAATTGTTGGTATAACAATTTCTAACTCTCAAGTGTTTTGCTAGGGTTTTCTCTCAGAAGCTCCCTTTTTCATTTGTGGGTAATGTGGATATATATAGTGTGGGTGTAGAAAGTGTGTATTAGATAGTACAGTCTGGCAGAACAGAATGTCTCGCGGGTGTCTCGCGGAAAGGCCTTACCCGCGAGATACTCGCGAGACACAGCTGTCTCCATCTGTACTGACTCTTCGCATTCCAGTCATGTGCAGGGCATTATTCAATCACACAACCATGTGCAGGGCATTATTTTGTGCCAAATTTGATTATAATTTTATTCAATCTTATGTACCATGTATTTGTTGTGGGAATTTATTGTAAGGGTTGTGTGATAGTGAGAGAGAGTGTGAAGACTCAATGGGTATATCAATGAGAGAGGATTGGAAGCATTAGTCGCGATATACCCGCAAAAACCCTCCTTGCTTCAATTGCTTGAGTATTCACACTCTCTCTCACTATCACACAACCCTTACAATAAATTCCCACAACAAATACAGGGTACATAAGATTGAATAAAATTACAATCAAATTTGGCACGGAATAGAAGCCAACAAAATACATATTTGAAAATCACAACTTTACAAATAGATATCCAACGGTTGTAAGTGAACTTTTGTTGCTTGCTATTCTCCTTATTCAAACAGTCAAGAAAATGAATAAACTTCTCCCCTTCTCTACTCTGATTTAAAGAACAGAAAATCAACTCACAGGTGGCAGGGTAATACTTTCTTAGTTACTTCATGATTTGCCTAAATGAAGTTTCACATTTTTTCTAACTGGGAAGTAGTTGCTTTGTCATAATGGTATGAGCATACTATACTTTTTCAAACGGTAATTTAACTTAGTTGGTATTTTTGTTTTTTTCCTAAATTTTTAGTATTACATATACAAATTTTAGAAGTCATAATTTTTCTAGAATGAAATTTAACTTTTTAAATATAGGCATACAAAATAAATTGAACTTGAACCAAATTGTAGGCATGAAAAGTATGTTTAAAGGAAAATAAATGTTTCTCAATTTTATAATATAGTATTAAAATATGTATTTTTTTAGCACATTAATTTCTTAATATGTGTTCTTTGTTTTAAAAAACAGCTGCAAGCGATTCAATCGGCTAACCAAAAAAAAAAAAAGTTCTTCACCACATTAATCTGACTGGACTGCTTCAAAATCCTTTATTCCTTCGAAAAGATGAAGAAAAGCTCATTCATCGATGCTTTAGGGCTGGAAACAAAAAAGCACTATTTTGGATCAGAGCTCACAAATATTTTGTGCAAGATAAAACTAAAGCAGGAAAAGAAATCCTTCTTCAAGCCAACAAAGAAGGGGGGGGAAAATGCAAAAAATGGACTCGCAATTGCACTTTTATGTGAATCAAATGAGGTAGGAATCCAGCTACTATTATCAATTCTAAACCAACAAGATGGGAAACAATTGCTGCAAAACTATCAACAAATCCTTCGACATACAACTTTTGGAACAAACACATTTTGCATCCCAAAAAACCAAGCATGCAAGAAAAATGGAGTGGGTCATTGAGATCGTGATCGCCCTTATCCTTATGGAAACGAAAAATTACATGTAACATGCAAAATGTGCTCAATTGACTTGGAAATGTACAAATTAGTAAACTGAGTATGGTAGAAATTATGTTCCAAAAAATTAATTCAACAATAAAATTTCATCTTTCTATTTCAAATACTAATCTCTAATAATACAAAATAAATTCCATGACCAAAACATCCAATCACCATAAAAGAAATTATCACGCGCAACGCGCGGGTCTGCGACTAGTTCATTTTATAGCATAAGTCCTTTTGTGATTGTCTTCTCTCTTGTCCTATCAATTGAGTTCTTCTGTGGGTTCCAGTTAGCTCAACTAGTAAAATCTCTGATGGTTGTATAAGAGATCTGGGGTTCAATCCCCGCCTACACCAAAAACTGATTGGTGTCTTGGTCTGATGATAAAGAGCTATCATTAGGAGCGGACGGCAAATGTTAAAACTCTCTCAAAAAAAAAAAAAAAAAAACCGAGTTCTTCTATAATCTCTCTCTCTCTCTCTCTCTCTCTCTCTCTCTCTCTATATATATATATAATTTTTTTGGTGTGTGCTTACAACTTACAATTGAGAAATTTAGGATTTGAATTTTGGAACCTACGTTATCCTGAAGGAGAAAATAGGAGAGTGATATTAATTAAAGCAAAAGGCTCTTGGTTACCCAGGCCTGTATTTGCTTAATTGAGTTACAAGTTCTACACCTGAAAAATCTAGCCAAACTTTCAATCAAGCTGGAGCCTAACACCAAGGAGAGGTATGCAATTATTTGGATGAACTGAAGCGTATATATACCATTACATGAGTTGCATCACTATCAATTGGTCCGCCAAAAAAGTGTTCATAAATTGTGAAAAAGATGTGTTACATTCACAATATTTTCACAACAAATTATAGGTGGTTAGTTGTTATTGGTTTTAATTTGAACTTACCACTGAAATTACTTTTCTACCCCACCAATAACAACCTGCTACATAAGATTTGTTGTGAACATATCATTTCTCATTGTGAAATGCTCCAAATAAGCAACCAATCCTTATCTCCCTAAAGAAAATGAGAAAATAATTGTTATGAGGAAATTTAAATCCGGAAATTTCGATGAAATAAGTGTCGGGTTTTCCAACATAAGAAATACAATTCCTTGCTTCCCTTTGGCTAACTTATCAATTTTGTTTCTCATATTGTGCATTAGCTAGCATCATACTCTACAATTCAACCATTCAATTATGTCCTTCATAATAGCTCCACGTTCTGGTTCAAAGAGGAGATCATGTAAGAACCCATCAAACAATTTGATGGTTTTGTCAGTTGAGGAGGCTTCTGCATACAGTTTCTGAGAAGCTTCAGGGTCAGTTACAGTATCAGCAGTGCCATGGAGAACAAAAAAGGGAACTCTCAATTTTCTTAGATTCTGCTGCAAGTAGGATGTGATTCGGAGAATTTCATAGCCAGTCCTTACCCTGATGGATCCGGTATACACTAGTGGATCTGAATATTTGGCTATTAGTGCCTCTGGGTCCCGAGAAACTGGTGTGCCCTTCTTATTTGCAGCACTAATTTGGTATCTTGGCAACAAAAATGAGAAAATTGGAGCCAGTACCTGCAATGGGAACATGAGAAGATGAAGGATGACTCCACTTGCTCATTTATTTGCCTCTTCAATGGTGTGTATTTTGATAGGAAAATGGCACTTAATATAAATTTCTTAAGTCATTAGCATTTCCAAATTAGATATAAGAGAGATCTCACTAAAAGGATATTCTCACCACAAAAATTGGATGTGATGCTTGAACTCCAACTGCAGGTGATGTTAGTACTGCACCAACTACCCGGGCTTCAACCTTTGGGTCAAGCATTGCCTAAAATTATTCACATAAAACAATGAAAACCATGCATAAACTTGAGGTCCTTTAGGTCAGTAAAAATTGGGACTATAGTATATTATCATAATATGTGGAGATATCAAAAGTCAACCACAGTATTGCGAAAATTGCATCTTTCAACCAAACCTTACCTTCAGGACAATTGCTGCACCAGTTGAGTGTCCAAAACAGAAGCACGGAAGTCCAGGATTCTCAGCTAAAATCTTCTCAAGAAATGATTTCTGACAAAATAACAAGATAAATGCACAGAGTTAACTAAAACGATCTTTGTTTTTTTGGGCTAGCAATATAATCAACCAATGCCCCTATTCATCCCATAATATGCCTTGATGAATAACTCCCAAAAAAAAAAAAAAGAACATGCTATGATAGATTTGGCCACAAAAAATTTGTGGTGATTATTTGATTACAGTATCATCAGCCCCTTGTAAATGAACCTCAAACCATACCATATCATTAACAGCATCATCAAGAGAATGAACATATGCATGCAGCCCATCACTTCCACCATGACCTATATGAAAATAAATAAACAAACGGATAAGAAAAATTTAGTAATAAAAAACTACTAAAGTAGAAAATAGAGCGCCATGTAGCAGGGACGGCAAAAGTGAGCCATGCCCCCAAATTTTCTGGTTTAAGATATTTTAGATCCGTTCCTGCTGACAGCTCAAGTTGGTCTGGGGTCAAATTAGCAAAGATATCACAGATCCCAAATAAAATATTAGTATCAAAAGCCATTAAATGGAAGCAATTATTTAGGTCATCACAAGAAGATATAAAAAAGTATATTTAGAAAGCTAACAGCACAAAAGATAAATAAAAACAAAACAAAGGAGTAGAAAACCATTATCTTATATTATATTTGGCATATATTACAAGGCATTTAGCAAAAGATAATTTTCCCATTTAGCTTATATAACAAGGTTAGAAATTGAGTAAAACCCAGTTTAACAAACAGCACCTAGAGAATGTATCAAGCATAATGCCTTTAGATTGTCTCATGTTCACATGCTCACTGATCTAAGTTTGGTTTAAACAATGTTTGATGTTCTCCTAAATGTTGATTCAAGAAAAGCATCGCGTTCCATTCAAAATTTTATTGATTCAAAACACTTGCACCAATCAGAAGAAAGGAGAACTTTGAAAACAAATTTTGAATATAATTTTCTGTTTCTTCGGCTCCTATAAAACAGGGAGAAGGCTCCATTTAGTTTTCAGCCTTTGGCTTAATTTCCAAAACCCCTCCTTTTACCAATGTCAAAAATAGCAGGTAGACACAAACATGCAGATAATAAGCTTACTTATTAAGAGGAGCTTTCACATGTTTTTGGCACCAATGGGCAACCCAAATGAACTACTCAATCCCTGCAACATCCAAATATAGATGCATTGTTGAAGAATGGTGATCTCTAGACTATAAAATAGTAATTAAGTGGGGGAAAAGTATGACCTTTGTTTGAAAGATCAGCTCTTGGGAACAAGAATTAAGTGCAAGGTATAAAACTTGTTGAGAAAAAAATGATCACCATTTCTTTGTAGTGTGTAGATTCTACCATAGACACTGAAAGATGAAAGTAAACTCAGGTATGAATCTAAAACATATAAATTGGAGGGAGGGGTATTGATGGATTATATATATGATGTTGAGAGATTACGGGACCAAACAGGAGAGACCAGAGTATTAAAAAAGGGGGGGAGAGGGGGGGTGGTGTTGTGGGAGGTGGCTTCTTTAAATCTTCCCTGGGTATTGGGTAAAGTAACAATAGCAACTAAAAAGTAGAAACTCTGTTGAAATAACTGCATGGGTTCTCTTCTATCCCCCCACATCATATTTTACTTTTGGTCTCTCTTGGTTTTATGGCATTCCACAGTACCAGCATAAAAGAATTACCACTATAATAGAGATTGTATTAAGCATGGAGCATAAATAAAATTATGATGCTTGTGCTAGCATCGCACACATGTATAAACCAATGACTTCATTGTCCACCAAGACAGTAATTAGCATTTTTGCTAGTCACCAACTTCTTCAACAACAACAAAAAAATCAAAATCAAAATAAAAAACCACCAAGATGTTGCTTAAGAATCATCAATTAGTGCTCCAAATTATAGTCTAAGCATAAATTGTAATTAAACTATAACAGAGGAGTTAATTAAAGAGCATAATAAGTACATCACTCTAAATTTGTATACCACCATTCCCGGAGAGAGAGAGAGAGCAAACAAACATATAAGCTAAAGGAGAATTACATAACATCTAAATCCTTTCTCATTCACTTTTGAGCTTGTGCAGCTCATCTATTTGTGTGTTGGCATGATAGGGTTTAAGCACTGCTTTCCTTTTCCATTTACTCTGAGGTGCCTGTCACTTGCTATGAATCAGAATTACAGATTTATGCCTCAGAGGGAGGTATCAGATTAATGAAACTCTTAGTATTTTCACATGGAGGTATGGATTAAAATTACAAATGCATGCCTCAGATAGGTATCAGAGTAATAAGACTCTAAAAATTTTGCATATTTCAACAGAATTTCAACTTATCCAAACTTCCCCTACTTTAAATTTTTAACGTTTTTAACAAATTCAATAATGCATTATTGCAAACCTTAGAAATTTTCATTTTTCCTTTTCATTTTAAGAGCCTTTGAATACACGTGGAATGTGTGTGAAGAGGATAGTTAATAGAAATACCCATTAAACTATAAACACCATAACTCAAGAGTTAAAAATAAGATTGAAATAAACTGGACCAATGATTTATTATCAATGGCCAAGAACAGTACTTAGCATCTTCAAGCACACACATACAGATAATCTTGGCTTATATAGGGGGAGAAACTCAATGGTGAGCATGTAAAGATGGTTTTTAGACTTACCAATCCAATCCATTCCATAGACCTTGTAGCCATTGGCATTTAGCTGCTTTGCAAAATCATTGTATCTGCCACTGTTGTCAATAATATAAAATTCTTGAGAAATAGATCAAGCAATATAGTCCACGAAGATAATTTCTATACAGGCATGAGCATAAATCACAGACCTGTGCTCGTTCAGGCCATGCATAATAAGAACCAATCCCCTGCACAAAATAGATAGCAATCAGAACTTTATTCCATATAAAAGTTGAAAACAAACATGAAACTGCAGAAGTTAAGAACACGAAATCAAGGGGAATACTGCACAAACTTAGCATGGAATTGTATATTGTAACCAACAGAAAAAGCCTACTGGATTTAGTTAACAAAAAATAAATAAATATGAAAAAAATACTTTTGTATTGGAAAATCCCATATGAAAATGGGTTACAAAGACTGATGTAAGCCTGTTGTGTCCACCTAGGATAAATCTCCAAAGCAGTTCACCATGACTGTTAATTGGCTACTTGGTGTTATTGTACATTGATGACACACATTAGTGTAAGAAGTGACAAGTAGACTGATCTTACAATTTTGGACCCCATGACTTGTAAAACTTGCCAATTATGTCAATTTTTCAAGTCCAAAGTAACAAAAGACAATCCTGAATCATCTGATCTCCACAACTTCTCATCACATAAATTTTAGCATTGCATTTCAATCCTCTCTGTCAATAATATGCAATGATATGCTAATATGTTTATGAACACAAACAAGTTTTCTAAAAGATGCTGTGGTACCACCGTATTTTCTGAGCAAAACGAGAGCATTAAACAATAGTCTCTTTCAATAAGGCCTCTTATTGGTATGAGTACAAATACTACTGTTTAAATGCTTTCAATCCCACATGAATTTTTATTCTCATTGACCATTTAATTCCTTTTTGTGTGTGTGTGTGTATTAAGTTGGAGGGGGGGGGGGGGTGAAATGAGGAACCCCATAGAGTTCATATCCAGTGGCAAGTAGTTTAGACAAAGGCCTTAAAACTAGATACCAATTTGTCAGAGATTAAATCTCTATCACAGCACAAAATCTAACATATCAGTAACTGTAACTCCAACTGTCAAGAATTAAACCTTGCTAATGGTCAACAAATCTCTGGATATCTATAGGCAGATCTGAACTCATCAACATGCCTAGAAAAAACATGATGTTTAAAAATTTCATAACGCTCTTATACAAGGACAAAGTTTGGCTAACCTTACTCTTCAACTTCCTCTAAGAAGCTAACATGTGTGCAATGCACATAACAAGTGTTGGTCGGGTTAAGTGTGATTAAGTGAGACCACCGCGCACCCTTGACGTGAGGGTCATTTCATAAGTACAAAGTTCTTGTGAAGTGGGGGGCAACAGTTAGGATTCAAGTCTCCAGCAGAAACTTACGCATATGTACACTTAAATTAAACTTGAGATAGAATTTCTATCTTATAAAAAAAAAAAGTGCGGTTAAGTGAGTCGTGTGCAAACAAGCACACATGTCAGTTTCTTAAAGGATGTTGAAGCCTTAAGCCTAAGTGGTAACAGATAAAAATTAAAATTAAAAATTTAAAAAAAAAAAAAGAAAAAAAGAAAAGAAAATGAAAAGTAAAAGTGATAGATTACCGAATGTTGTTGCTGTTATTGGGGGTCCAGGACCGAGTGAAAATGGTATCACCTCTAGGCGTGAGGAAGAGGGAGTAGTCTCTTATCACTTCCTCATTCAACCCATCATCATCATCTTGTGCCACTCTCCTCATCGCCAGTGCTCTTCTCACTGCCACTTCTTGCTCCACCACCACCGACCCTCTCTTCCTCCACGTCACCATCTTCACTGGGACCATCACCTTCTTCTGGCTCTGGCTCCCACCTTCCTCATCCTTCCGCCTCCGTCGACGAAATGGGACCAGAAGGAGTATCACCAACGCGTTCATCACCATCACCAAGCTCCTCCACACGCGCACCGAGAACAGTGCCCTCACGCGCCCGCTCGCTCCTGACGTCAGCATGGTCGTCGTATGAGTATCAACGGTGGTGGTCGCCATTTGCGTTATCGTCTTCCTCGTTTTCAAAACTGACGAACACAAACACTTGGGTGGTTCCAATAATTTTCTCTTTCTGACATGTAATTCTGGAGTTTTGGCTTTGGCTACAACTACCAGAATTATTGAAGTTTCTATAGGGATTACAATAGGTGTACTCGTGTAACAGATCATAAAACCTATAGAATATGCCGAACAGACAAAAACAGATTTAAGGAGGAAGAAGAAAAAAACTTTCTTGTTTCTATTTCAACTAATAACGTTTGTGCTAAATTTAGTTGACCAGCCAAAGTTAGAGCAAAGGCCGAAATTAAGCTACCATCAAAACACAAGCTGGGTTTCCAAATTAACAATTATTGCTATTTGCTATTTGCTTTGTTTGGTGTCTAATCTTTTGTGTCTGAAGTCTGAAATATGAATGAGGTGTGAGGTGTGAATTTGTGTTTGAAGGAACATATACGGCATAGGTGCATAAGGCGTCACGGCTAACGCCACGTCCAAATTGTCCCTGCTTCTCATCTCCTACCGGATAGTCACTGAATGACACGTGTCACTCTAAATTATTAGTATTTAATATATTGATTGAAATGAGTTGCAAAAAAAGGAAAAGAAAAAGAAAAAGTCAACGTACAACACCGACTCAAGAAGATGAGGTTGGGCTTCGACTTGGACTGACCAGTAGTGCGTGACTTTGGGGATTGGGAGTTTGGGACGTGGACTTGTTGGAGTTGATCTTCTGATTAGATTCAGGTAGAGGCAGTTGGAACAAGCAATAATCTGGTTGAGATTTGACCATTTGGATTTGGGCCCGGTATTTTCATATCTGCTGATTTTTTTTTTTTTTTTTTTCTAAATAAAAAAATGCTACCACATATTTTTTTCACACTTACTTTGCCACAATTGTCCTAGATAAGACACTATGATTAATTTTCTGTCACTATTAAATAAACTTAATATTTTTTTTCTTTATCACTTCCAGTTTACCATGTAAGAGCATCAATATCCAACCTTCTAAAAGTCATAATATGCTATATTTTAGCATCAAAACACAAAAAAAATGCATTACTCGGTTTTGTAATTGTAAAATTTTTTACAATCTTGCTATAAAACCATCTTATATCTAAGATGGCACTGTAACAGAATTGTATAATTTTAAATTATATTTTATTCTCTCTTCCTCTCTCTCACATTTGTCTCTGTCTTCCTTCTCTTCTCTCTCACTCTTGTTCTTGTTTTGTTCTTTCCTCTCCTCAAACCCGAAACCCCCTTTTCTCAAATCCGAAACCTCGTGTGATGGTGGTACTAGCAGAGATAGGCGTGGGTGTGGGTTGTAATCAATGGCAGCGGTGTGGGTCTGGGTCAATGGTTTTGGGGTGGTCTGTGATGGTGGGGTTGATCTGGGTTTGTGGCGTGGCGAGATCGACGTTTTGATCCTATATCTTCGCCCTCTCTCTTCTATCTCTTCTCACTTTATTTGATTTTGTGTGCCTCATGGTGGTGGTGGTAAGTGTTGTGATGGTGGGTTTTGGTCCTGATGTGGTGGTGGGTTTTTTAGCGATGGTTGTAGTGGGTTTTGTTGATGGAGGTGGTTGTGGGTTTTATGGTTTTTGTTCCTGGTGGTGGGGTTAGGGTTTTTTCACGGCGATAATGGTGGGTTTTGTGGGTTTTGTTGGCAGAGGTGGTGCAGTGGGTTGTGTTTGGATTAGATGGTTGGGTTTTTTGACTGGTTGTATGAGTTTGAGAGGAAGAGAGAGGTGGGTGGTGGTGGCTGGGTTTTTATTATTATTTATTTATGGTGGTGGTGTTCTTTCAAACACAGAAATGGTGAGGAAGAGAGAACACAAAAATGGGTTTTGGGTTTGGTTGCTTGTAGGAAGAGGGAGAAAGAAAGGAAAAGGAAGAGAGAGAAAGAGAAATAGTAAAAAAAGAATATTAAAAAAAAGTGGAAAAAAATAGAGTTTGGGACGTTGGGTATGTTGTAATAGATAAGAGAAATGTTATGTTCACAACATTTTCACAACATTTTCACAACAAATCCTAAGTTGTGGGTTGTTATTGGTTATTATGGATGGGCAAAAAAGTAATTTAAGTTGTTGATTCAAATTAGAACCAATAACAACTTACCACCTATGATTTGTTGTGAAAATGTTGTAGACGTAACATAAACAACCGAATTTAGATTGGAGGATGAGGAAGACATAACATAAACAATTCCATACCCTTGGAATCACCTTCAAACATCACATAATTAAGGTAGTGATGAGCAACCATAGAGAGCCAACTTTGCAGCATTTGCTTCACCAAGTAGAGGATCAAAGGAAGGCATTAGTTTTGAATATGCAACGATAACTTCTTCTTTATCATTTCTACACACTACTGCACAAGTGGATCTATTTGGCTGAATAGCCTTAGCAACATCAAAATTTACTTTAAACCATCCTAGTTGTGGATGAGTCCAAGTTGTAGGAATAGTAATCTTTAAAGTATCAAGTGAGACTCCTTCAAAGATAGCTTGATTCCTAGACCACCAAATTATGTCAAACATTATTGCACAAGATGTAATACCTATGGATGACTGAGAGCAAATGTTAAAAAGGTAACTTTTCTCCTTAATCGACTAATCAGGGGAAAAAAGAGTCATGTTTAAGTTTTTATACAGTAAACTTTTGTCAAGGGCGGTTTTTTGCGCGTAGCCACGTGTCTCCTGCTGGAAGTGTGACTTTACTAAACCCGGATTTGTTTTAGGGAGTTCAACCCGGAACTCGACATTGGGCTGCATAGACCAATGGCTTCCGGTGTATTTTTAAGCCTACAAAATAGATGAAACCCAAAGTCTTAGAATCATGATAATGGTTTAAATAAATAAATAATATGCTTAGCATGATAACTTTGATTAAATGGTGAGTTGATACGTTATTATTATGCATATTAAGTGATGTCCAATATTAGAAAATAATTAATTAGGTATCAAATGTCCAATAATGGGATGAGTCCAATAGTCCATATCCAGCTGCAGTTCATGGTTCATGTTCAACATAATAAGGTATGTCTGGCAATGGTCCATGTCCAAATAATATGTGTCCAATGGTAGTTCATTT
Organism: Notholithocarpus densiflorus; assembly: GCA_030021035.2. Classification (NCBI taxonomy): domain Eukaryota; kingdom Viridiplantae; phylum Streptophyta; class Magnoliopsida; order Fagales; family Fagaceae; genus Notholithocarpus; species Notholithocarpus densiflorus. The sequence continues at coordinate 221,973 of JARYZH020000360.1, forward strand.
CCAAAAAATATGTGTCCAATGGTGATTCATGTCCAAGTAATATATGTGCGATGGTGGTAGATCGATTTATTAATATGTATGTTCATTAATCAAGTATTAGTGAGATCAGGTTTATTAAATAGTGAGATGATATTAAAGTAACTTGCATCCAGCAGTACATTAATAATGAATTAACATGTACTTAATAATGTAATTTCAAAGATGGAGAAAGATTGACTTATCTTCACAGTTTGTAGTTCCAGCTGTAGAATAGCAGTGGATTTATGACATTTCAGCAGTGTGATAAAACGAGTCCAGCAGTACAATATGATATTATGAGTCCTTCGATGGTGACTTTATGATTGAAGGGGAAAAATGGGTGCAACTGGAGGGAGAGAGAGTATGTACAGCCGTGTGCATAGGTTGGTTGAGTTTATCCCCTTTCATCATGCACTTAAATGACTTTCTCCATGTAATACTCTTTTAGTTTTTAGTCAAATATGAGTAATGTTGCCTTCCATGAGAATGACTTTTAGTAATAAGTTCTTGGAAGAGTGTTTGATATGTTTTAAGATGTGTGGAGATGGTAAGAAATATATATATATTTTATGAGATATGGTGTTTGTAATATGTATATGAATTATATGTAGATACTTTGTTGGACATGGATCTTGTATATGTATTCTTTGTGAGACATGGAGTTTAAAGATATATGAGAAGTATGTATGGGTATTTTGTGAGGAATGTGTTTGTAAAATATATGGAAGTGTGAGATAGATAATATGAAGGTTAAACATAGTAAATACATGAGATCATAGTTGCTACTGGAGTGGTTTTTTGTGTTATGTCATGGGTTATGTTGCTTTCTAAGAAGGGAGATTTTGTATGAGAAATAAAGAATGAGATGGAGATGTGTTTTTGGTCAACAAAATGATGAAGCTTCAGAATATTAAAGTGTGGGAGAGATGGATAGTGTGTAATAGTGTGGTGTCATAGGTGTAATGTAATGGTATTATCTAAGAAGAGATATCTTTGTAAGGGAGATGGAGAAGTATGGAGAAGTTTAGAGATATATGCAGCAAGGTAAATGAAGTTTCAGAATATTGAGGATGAGAGAGGGATGGATCCCCCTTTAGTGTGTAGCTTGGTCCTTTTTATATAGAACCAAGTATGTAACTATATTAGAATTAGTTGAAGGGAAATTTAGCAAATAAGGAAAAGTCTTTGACAAAGTAAGTGGTTTCATTAGTGGGATTTTGTTTTTTAACCAAAAGAAGCAAAGTTAGAGACTTAATGGTGTTGTCACAGCTGTTAGTTGTCAAATAATGCCATCTAAATGACATCTTTTGCTTGGAGGGAAAATATTTGGCATTAAATTCATGGTTTGGCTAAAAATGGTAAGATAATCTTTATGAGATCCTTCTATTTTTTGGGTATGACAGCAAGCTGCTGGGATTGGGCATTAATGAGTAAGTGATGTCATTTTAGGACATGTGTCAACCTGCTGGAGCTACTGTAGCTTTTGCTGGAGCTATTTGTGCAGGAGCTGTTTGCAGCTTCTACTAGAGCCGTTGTTGGTATTTTTGGCTAAATTTCCTCTTTTGGAAAATTATATGTTTAGTCCATATATAATTTTGGTAAGTGATAGACAAGTTGGTTGATATTTGATAAAGTTTTAGAGATGTAATTATGATCTTTTTGTATTTTAATCAAATCTTGGAGAGTAAGGAGAACATTTAACGCTAGATATGAGATACTAATATATATTTAGCCATGTGCTTGGAATTGATTTAGATGATAATAATATATTTTATATGAAATACTATAATTACATTTTTAAACTTATATTATATGGTGAATATTAATTTTTATGTAAAGAGCATGGGGAGTTTTATCATTTTAAGTGTTATGTGATATGAGAGGCTTACCAAATGTTACTTATTGCACACTGACCCGTCAAAGTTCAGGGAATTGGGGAAGACATGCGAAGCAACATGCTTTCTTTTATCAACTTTGAACCACTGGAGTTTTACTGAACATACTTCTTGGCCCTCCAAACCACGACTCCCAAAATTCCCCTAATGAGACTCATGAGCTTAGATCATGAGCCAAAAAATGAGATGATGTGCTATGAGCTTGAACCATGGGTTTTGACGCCTTTTTGTGTAAATATGGGCTCTTTTGGGATTTAGAAGAGATTTTCCTAAAATCTATGATAGTGTTGACGTGGTGCGGGTCGCCAATGAAATGAAGCCATGTGGTGTGAAAAATTTGTCCTCAACAACTTTTTAATTTTTTCTCACAACACTAGAATTTCAAAAAATAACGTGGACTATGTTGTGTAGAAAGGTTTACAAGTGTTGAAATAGTCATACTATTTCTGCCAATAGCTGCAATACTTTTCCTCCTTAATAACTGCATCGAAATTAATTTTCACAAAAAGGGAGATAGGGGGTTCCCCTGGAGGACTCCTCATCTACAATTTCCAAGACATTAAATGGTTAGAGTAAACTTTATTAACTTGATTAATAAAAAGTACATAATTAAATACTTCCCTTTCTAATTGCCTCATAATGTGGTTTCTTGTCATCATATCTTATTACAATTACAACAAATAGCTGTGAATAATATAAAATTTCTAGCCATTTCCTTCATGAGTTTTAACTTTTCTTTTGATTGAATCAAAAATCTAACATAGTCAATTATAAAATTGAATTAAATATCGAAGAATATAATAGATCATTGGAGATTTATCTAGATAATTTTTACTATTCTCATTCAATAAATAGATGTTCAAGCATTATTTCTTCCAACCTCACAAAGGATGTATATTTTTTTTTCTTCTATGTTGATTCTTCTTATCATCAGTTGTTAGGATTAGTGCCCTAAAATCCTATTGTATGCTATGTATGACATTATGTTCTATGTAATAAACTTGTTTTATTATTATCTAAAATAATGGTAGCATGAATATTTGGACATTATCATATAGTCTTTGAGATACATAGTATGTGATTTAGTCACAGAAGATATAAATCACAAGTTCTTTGTAAACTCAAAATCTTAGTTCGTAGTCGGTGATGAAATTGAGCATTTCATTTGCGAAGACTATAACATGTTGATTAAGATGATTTGTCTTGATCATGGAAGTGAAGACTTCTAGTTGATATGTTAACATGTTTTAAGTGTATAAGACATATTGAACTGGATCGCTGTGAGATTTATTATTCTATTAATGACTGTCAAATGAATAATAAATCTCACGACTTTCATTTACTTAAACTCTCAATCTTGAGGGAATAGTGAACCCAATCATGAAATATAGGTTGCTATAATATATCAGGAGTGAGATCTAGACAAACAGTCTAAACCTCAGTATTTTAGGCAACCACACGTAATGTTGAAGGAATACATATTCTCAAGATGGAATTCATAGTCTCTTTATAGATATATAAAATATTCCCTTGAGATAAGTTTAATAAGTTTGGTTGTTTAGAGTGTTAGGCCTAACCACTTTAGTAAAGAGTTACTAAAGTTTATATTTTATGAAATTAGATTTCATAAAATATTTATGAATAACTTAAAGGATTAAACCGGGTACTCAAGGATCAAGATGTAGTAATTTTCAAAGTGACAGTTACACATTATGACTTTGTATTACTACGAATATTTTCATGAAAGAGTTAAATGTTATATAAAGTTTTTGGATATAATTTATTAATAAAGCCTAGAGTGCAATTATATTTATGTAGTGGTATTAAATATAATTAATGGTAACTTTGAGCTTGTCAAGAGTTGACAGATAAGTCCAAAGGCCATTGGAGCTAGAGCTTTCTTCATCCCATTTGGTCCCACTCCAAGCCACACACCAAAGCCCAATTGGGATGGCCCAAAAGGTTAACCTAATTAGATAATCAGTTATTTATTTAATAAAAGTTATTAAATAAAGTAACTGCCTAAGTATAGAAATATACGTATGATTAAAAAAGAGAGATTTAAAGTTGTTTTTTAAGACACTTGGTTATTCTCTAGAACAAATACGTATAAAACTGATTGAGAGATCACACATCTTAGGCACATTGTGGAATTGGAGTGAAGATTGAAAGTCTTCCCAAGTTCAATCTTCATTTGTTTTGAATTTCGCTGCACCAAGGTACGCCTTCTTATTATTTGTTTCTAAAATTCAAATGTTACATATTATCTCACATGAATGAAGTAGATCCGTTTATATTCCGCTACGTGATTTTGTATGAGATACAAAATTGTATTTTTCATGTGTTTTCCTAACATCAGTAACCTAGTTGGGATAGTTTACCATGAAAACCTTATAAAAGCATTAGCATTGGGAGTTGTAAAACTCCTAATTTACCATTTTATAGCCTCAATCCCAAAAAACCATGATCCATCCAAAAGTGTATACCTAAAAAAATTTTGCTACTCAAGCTACAGTAATATCATAAAAGTAAGATGTTACTGTAGCAACTTCCTATATCTTTTAATCATTCTTTATTGTCTCTCTCCTCTCCCTTCTTCCCTTTTCCCTGACTCACTCCATCTCACAGTCTCTCTCTCTCTCTCTCTCTTGTTCCACTTCTCATCCCTTGCCATCGGCGTGGGTCATTTTGCATGGAGATTGAAGTGGGTCGTTTGTAGTTTGGCATGGGTCGTTCTATTAAGATTGGCTGAGGTTGTGGCTGGTGGCATAGTCATTTCATTGAGATCGGTTGAGGTTGTGGCTGGTTGCTAGGCTTTGGTCCAATGGTGGGTTGTGGTTTAGAGGTTGTGGGTTGTTGGGTTTTGTGTGTTGTGGGTTATGGTGCGGTGGTGTTGGTGTGGGTTGTGCTATAGTGGCAGTGTTGGTCTAGTGGTGGTGGCGTGGGTCTTTGAGATTGGTTTATTAGCGTTGGTTGGTTATGGCTTTTGTGGGTGCGGGGGTCGTTTTTAGGAGTTGTCACCTAATTTTTGCAATGGCCTAGGAACCACATATATAGCGTCCTTTCGAAGAAAGACCTTTTGATCTTACTACCAGAGATACAGGTTCGAAGTTAAGGTATGGTCATCAGAAGGTGTTAGTGTTGGAAAAACTGGCTCTATATCTCATACAAAACACACAGCGGAAGCAACAAACACGAATATACTTCATTCATAATTGATAACATGCACTATGTAAATTTCAAAATTAAAGAATAAGAGAGCATACCTTGGTGTGGTGAAATTCAAAACAAAATATTAGAAGTACTTAGGAACATTTTTAATCTTCACTCCAATTCCACTTTACGCCCAAGAAGTTGATGGAAATATACATGTACGCAGCAGAAAATTAACGGATCTACTTCATTCGATTGACAACATGCACTATGTAAATTTCAGAATACAATAACAAGAGAGTGTAACTTGGTGTAGTGAATTTCAAAACAAAGATTGTAAGCACTTGGGAATACTTTTAATCTTCACTCCAATTCCACTAACGCCCAAGATGTGTGGTCTCTCAATCAATTATATGAAATGTTCAAGAGAGAATTCAAGAGTGTCCAACACTCACATACACCATTTCATTTAAGTTGTTCTATCTAAAATTCTGTATGTTTCTCTCCTTATAACTGATTATCTAACTGGCTAGCCTTTTGGGCCTTTCCAATTAGGCTCTAGTATATGGCTTGGAGTGGGACCAATAAAACACTAGCTCCAATGGGCCTTGGGCTTTTCTGTTAACTCTTGATAAGTCCAAAGTTACCATTAACTATATTTAATACCACTATATAAATATAGTTGCACTCAGGCCTTATCTATAAATTATATCCCAACACTTTATTATACATGCAACCCTTTCATAAAATATTCGTAGTAACACAAAGTTATGAATGTAGACTGCCACTTTGTAGATTACTACATCTTAATCCTTGAGTACCCGGTTTAATCATTTTAAGTTATTCATCATATATTTATGAAATCCAATTTCATAAATATATACTTTAGTTTTATTAAAGTGGTTAGGTCTAACTCTCTAAATAACAAACCCATTAAACTTATCTCAAGGGAATATTTTGTATCTCCGCTAAGAGATTATAATTTTCATCTTGAGAATATATGTTCCATCAACACTAAATGTGACTACCCAACATACTGAGATTTTGACCGTTACTTTAGATCTCACTCTTGATATATCAAAGCAACCTACACTTCATGATTATGTCCATTATTCTCTTAGGATTAAGAATTCATGTAAATAGAAGTCGTGAGATTTATTATTCAATTGACAGTCGTTAGGAGAATAATAAATCTCACAGCGGTTCAGTTCAATATGTTTTAACTCTTAAAACATATCAACTAGAAGTCTCCACTTCCATGTTCAAGACAAATCATCTTAGTTAATATGTTATAGTTTTCGCAGATAAAATGCCCAATTTCATCACCAACTACGAACTACAATTCTAAGTTTACAAAGAACTTGAGACTTATATCTTCTGTGACTAAATCACATAAATCACATACTATGCATCTCATGGACTATATGATAATGTCCGAATATTCACGTTACCATTATTTCAGATAATAATAAAATAACTTTATTAAACACAATATTAAGTCATACATAATGTCATACTTAATATTATACATAGTATCATACAATAGGATTTAAGGGCACTTATCCTAACAATATCTCTCACTTGCCCTAAAGACTAATGTGCATTAATCTAACTCTCATTCCCTCCAAATGTGACTCGAAAGTCTTTTGAGACAAAGTTTTGGTAAACGGATCTGCTAGATTATTTGCACTTTCAATATTTGCTACCACCACATATTCACAAGCAACAATATCTCGAATGATATGGTACTTCCTCTCAATGTGCTTTCTTTTCTTATGATTTCTTGGATCTTTAGATTATGCAACTACTCCACTGTTGTCACAAAACAATGTGATTGGAACTTGCTCCATTCTCATTACACCAAGGTCAGAAAGTAATTTCTTGAGCCATACAGCTTCCTTTGCTGCCTCACAAGCAGCAACATATTCTGCCTCCATGGTGGAGTCTACAATACAAGATTGCTTAATACTCCGCCAACTAATGGCTCCACCTCCTAAGGTGAAAACGCATCCTAAAGTGGATTTTCTGAAATCTAGATCCGATTGAAAGTTTGAATCTGTATAGCCAACATGTATTAAATCCTCACAATGGTAAACAAGCATATAATCTCTCGTTCTCCGTAGATACTTAAGAATATGCTTTACTGCTTGCCAATATTTTGGTCCTGGATTTGATTGATATCGGACGACCATGCCAATTGAATAACAAATATCTGGTCTAGTACAAAGCATGGCATACATGAGACTTCCTACTGCTGAAGCATAAGGAACTTGTCTCATTATATCTACTTCCTCTTGAGTCTTAGGCCTTTGGTCATCAGACAAAGGAACTTCATGTCTGAAAGGAAGTAATCCTTTCTTGGAGTTTTACATGCTAAACCGTTCTAGAACCTTATCTATATATCCAGCTTGTGATAAGCCTAACATCTTATTCTTGCGATCTCGCTAAAACTTGATCCCTAGAATAAAGTTAGCCTCACCCGAGTCCTTTATATCAAATTGACTTGACAACCAAACCTTTATTGATGACATTACCCCTATATCATTTCCAATGAGTAGAATATAATCAACATAAAGCACTAGGAACATTACTACTTTATCTTGATGTCTTTTGTACACACATGGTTCATCAAAATTTTGTTCAAAACCAAATGACTTGATTGCTTAATCAGATCTGATGTTCCATGACCTAGATGCTTGCTTAAGTCCATAATGGACCTTTTCAATTTGCATACCATATGCTCTTGGTTCTTTGCTACGAAACCTTCCGGTTGCATCATATAGATTTCTTCTTCAAGATTGCCATTGAGAAAAGCAGTCTTGACATCCATTTGCAAAATCTCATAATCAAAATGAGTAGTAATAAATAAGAGAATTCTGATAGATTTAAGCATTGCTACTGGTGAAAAGGTTTCCTCATAATCAATACCTTTTTTTGTGTATACCCTTTCGCCACTAGCCTTGCTTTAAAGGTTTCAACATTTCTATCTATCCCTCTCTTCCTCTTGTAAACCCATTTGCAGCCAACAGGTTTAATGCCGTTAGGCGCCTCTACAAGATCCCAAACTTGATTGGAATACATGAAATCTAATTCAGATTTCATAGCTTGGATCCAATGATGTGCATCTATATCATTCATTGCTTCATCATAAGTGTAAGGATCCGATTTAGCCTCTTCTAAGATAGCTTCATAAGTTTCTCCCAAACCTATGAATCTTATAGGAGGCTGGACAATTCTCCCACTACGACGAGGCACCTGTGTACTAGACATCTCTTGAGTAATATCTTGTGGTGTATCTAATATAGCCACATCATCCCTAGTTTCATTCATTGGTTGTTCATTTACAGGTTCATTCATTTCAGCCAAAACAACTTTACTTCTAGGATTAAAATGTTGGGGTTTATGCCCTAAAAATTCAATTTATTGGCATGTCATAAATAATTAAATTGTTTAATTATATGAGACTATTTATGAACTAATGGGACATTATCTTAGTCCATGAGATGCATAGTATGTGATTTATGTGATTTAGTTACAGAAGATATAAATTACAAGTTATTTGTAAACTCAGAATTTTAGTTCGTAGTCGGTGATGAAATTGGGCATTTCATCTGCAAAGATTATAACATCTCAACTACGTCGATTTGTCTTGATCATGGAAGTGGAGACTTCTAATTGGTATGTTGACATGTTTTAAGAGTTAAAACATATTGAATTAGACCGCTGTGAAATTTATTATTCTCTTAACGACTGTGAAATGAATAATAAATCACACGACTTCTATTTACATAAACTCTAAATCATAAGAGAATAATGGACCTGATCATAAGGTGTAGGTTACTTTGATATATCAAGAGTGAGATCTATAAATTACGGTCAAAATTTTAGTATGTTGGGCAGCCACATTTAGTGTTGATGGAATATATATTCTCAAGATAGAATTCATAATCTCTTAACAGAGATATAAAATATTCCCTTGAGATAAGTTTAATGGGTTTAGTTATTCAGAGTGTTGGGCCCAACCACTTTAGTAAAGAGTTACTAAAGTATATATTTATGAAATTGGATTTCATAAATATATGATGAATAACGTAAAGGATTAAATCGGGTACTCAAGGATTAAGATGTAGTAATCTTCAAAGTGACAATCTTCATTCATGACTTTGTATTACTACAAATATTTTAATGAACGTGTTGCATGTATAATAAAGTTTTGGGATATAATTTATTATTAAGGCCTAGAGTGCAATTATATTCTTATAGTGGTATTGAATATAATTAATGGTAACTTTGGACTTGTCAAGAGTTGACAGAAAAGCTCAAGGCTCATTGGAGCTAGAGTCTTATTTGTTCCCTTTTGGTCCCACTCCAATCCACATACTAGAGCCTAATTGGAATGGCCCAAAAGGCCAGCCCAATTAGATAATCAGTTGTATATAAGGAGAGAAACATACAGAATTTTATAAAAGTACTTTCATTAAATTTTTCATAAGACTTTCATAAAGGGTCTTCATTAAGATCATATGAGAGAATGAAATGATGAAATGGATTGTATGTGAGTGTTGGACACTCTCCCATTCTCTCCTTGGAAACTGATTGAGAGACCACACATCTTGGGCATCAAGTGGAATTGGAGTGAAGATTAAAAGTGTTCCCAAGTACTTCTAATCTTTTGGTTTTGAATTTCACAGCACCAAGGTATGCTTTCTTGTTCTAAAATTTTGAAACTTACATAGTACATGTTATCTATTGCGAATGAAGTAAATTCATTAATTTTCTGCTGCGTATGTTTTGTATTCGTTACAAACATGTATTTTTCCAACATAAAATTATTTACATAATCATCTTCCAAAAATTTGGCATGGATGCTAATAAACACTTTGTTATCCTTATGATTATAGAATAAATAACCCTTTGTTTCCTTTGAATACCCTAAAAACATGCATACTTCCGTTTTAGTTTCCAACTTATCAGACTTCCCTTTCAACACATGTGCTGGACATCCCCAAATGTGAAGATATTTCATACTAGGCTTGCACCCACTCCACAATTCTATGGGTGTGTTAGGAATAGATTTTGATGAAACTAAATTTAAAATATGCATTGCAGTTTTTAGTGCATATCCCCAAAAAGAAACAGGCAAAGTTGAATAACTCATCATGGACTTAACCATTTCCAAAAGAGTCATATTCCTTCTTTCTGCTACACCATTTTGTTGGAGAGTTCCAGGTGCAGTCAATTAGGATACTATCCCATTTTGAATTAAGTAATCCTTGAAATCCCCAAGAAGGTATTCGCCACCTCGATTAAATCGAATGGCCTTTATGTGTTTACCTAATTGCTTCTCAACTTCAGCCCTAAACTCTTTGAACTTTTCAAAGGTCTCGGACTTTTGTCTCATTAGTTACACATAACCATATCTTGAGTAATCATCGGTAAAAGTGATGAAGTACTCATAACCTCCTTTTGCTTGGGTTGACATAGGACCACACACATCAGTATGCACTAGCTTCAGCAAATCTTGGGCTCTTCTACTTTTTGCATTAAAAGGTCGTTTGGTCATTTTACCTTCCAAACAAGATTCACAAACTGGAAATTCATCAAAGTCCATTGGCTCTAAGAGTCCATCTTTGATCAATCTTTGAATTCTGTTTAAATTAATATGACCTAAACGCAAGTGCCAAAGATATGCATCACTAGTAGAAGGAAACTTTCTCTTTAATGATTTTACATGAGAGTTATTATCTAATTCAGAATTATATAATTCATGCTTATCAGGAGTTAAAATATAAAGACCATCCACAATATTGCTAGAACAGATAAACATTTTACCCTTCTTTATTACAAAATTGTCTTTAAGGATAACACAATATCTATGTTTACCTAAGTAAGTAGTAGAAATTAAATTCCTATGAACATTAGGTACATACAAACAGTCTTCCAATGTTAAAACTCTAGATTCAAAACATAAATTATAAACACCAACAGCTACAATCGGAATCCTACTCCCATCAGCCAAAGTAAGAAACAACTCTCCTTCTTTAAGCTTTCTGGTCTCTTGGAACCCCTGCAAGGAATTGCAGATATGATTAGTACAACCTGAATCCACACACCAGGAATCCGTGGGATTCTACACCAAACATATTTCTAGAAGGAATGTATTTTTCATACCCTTATTCTTGGCAGCCTTGAATATTGGACAATTTCTCTTCCAATGTCCTTTCACACCACAATGGAAACACTTTCCTTTGAGCTTCTTTCCTTTGTCAGCAACCCCTAAGGCAATTTGTTTACCCTCTTGCTTGGTGAATTCCTTCTTCTTCTTCTTCTTACCCTTGTCTTTCGACTTAGGTTGAAAAGTAAAAACTTCACCAATATTGGCTTCAAAATTAGAAGTACCAAGGATGCCTTCCGCCGCTATCAACTCATTCATTAATTCAGACAATGTATAAATCTTTTTGTACATATTATAGTTAAGTTTGAATTCCTTGAATGATTTTGGTAGTGACTGGAGTATCATATCCACTTGGGATTCTCCATCAATATCAACACCTAAAACTTCCAATGTATTCAGATTAGAGATCATTGTAAGACAATGCTCCCTTACTGAACCACCTTCAGCCATTTTGGTATTATAAATTTGCCTCATGGTCTCTTGCCTTGCAGAACAGCCTTGCTCACCAAACATCTCCTTCAGACTTAGCATAAAGTCTAAAACTAGTTCTACATCCTGCATTTGATGCTGTAGAACATTTGAGATAGATGCTAGGATGTAGTACTTGGCCATCTCATTAGATTTCTACCAACGATCATATCGTTGTTTTTCCTCAAGAGGAGCATCTAATGAAGGAAGGCTAGGACATGGTTTAGTAAGCACATATTTGTGCTCTTCAGCAGTGAGAACTATGTCCAAATTTCTTTTCCAATCAACATAGTTGGATTCAGTCAGTTTGTTTTGATTAAGAATGGTTACAAGTGGGCTAAATGATGTCATGTTCAAATTTGAAAATAATAAACATGAATATAATAAGTAAACTGGACATTATCAATTTAGCATATAAACATATAGTATGGAACCTTAATGAAACTATAAAATAATATATGCAACGACAACCCAATCCATGTCTATAATTCCTTAGTAGCAAGTTTATTATAAACACATTAATTGATTGAGAATTATTCTCATTATTAGTGCTATCATGATAACTCTTATCAAATACTAATAATATGCCGTATTACCTTTGGCCTCTAAGTAATAATGATATAACTCCTTTGGGAGGTTAACATTATACTTAGTCTAGTGTACACCATTATCTAGAATCATGTGTAGCCACATTTCATCTCCTTTATAGTGTTTAAAGTTGTAGTACCATGGAACAAAACGCCCTCCTTTGAGATCGCGAGGCATATACGCCAAAACGAGGTGCGTGTCCACACTACTTTAAACGTGTAAGTTCAATCTTGTAACACTATGAAGTAAACACCCTCCATTGGGATCGCGAGGTATATACACCAAGACAAGGTACTTACCCACACTACTATGAACCGATAATGGAGGCCGTGAAATCCAACCCTGTATCTCTCTCCCATTAGATGTTTTAAAGGAAAGGTTTTTAATTTTAAAACATGCATAATCTAATTACACATAGTCTTACTCTTCTTACATGTGAAAACACTTGAAAAAATTCTGATTTTCTTTCTTTCGATTGATCGAATGTGCCCTTCGATCGATCAAAAAAATTAAGAAATTCGAACTTGACCATCTGACTTCTTCGATTGATCGAAATTGCCTCTCGATCGATCGAAAAACAAATTCGATCGATCGACTAGCAATCGAAAATCAATCTATTTAAGAAAGTCTGATCACTATTTCACTCGATCGATCGAAAGTGATTTTCGATCGATCGAAAGTGATTTTCGATCGATCGAAACTCGTGAAACTCAAATTTCCAGAATTTCTCTAAGGCAGTTTTCTACGGTTTTTCTTGAACAAACAACTAACATACGAACATGATAGTTAGATAATGATATCAAAACTGAAATTCATTGATGCTATAGCCTTAAAGATCAATTTAACATACTTAAATTCAAATTTAAACAACATCATAACATCAATATCAGTTTTTATAAAATCATAGTTTCAATAACCATGCAGAAAATTAAATGCAAAATCTTCAAACAATATGAAACTATAATCTCTAATTCCAAAACTCATAAAACATGTTATACAATTCGAAATTGAAGACCGCTCTGATACCATTTGATGGAAATATACATATATGCAGCGGAAAATTAACGGATCTACTTCATTCGATTGACAACATGCACTAGGTAAATTTCAGAATACAAGAACAAGAGAGTGTATCTTGGTGTGGTGAATTTCAAAACAAAGATTGTAAGCACTTGGGAGTACTTTTAATTTTCACTCCAATTCCACTAACGCCCAAGATGTGTGGTCTCTCAATAAGTTATATGAAATGTTCAAGAGAGAATTCAAGAGTGTCCAACACTCACATACACCATTTCATGTAAGTTGTTCTATTTAAAATTCTGTATGTTTCTCTCTTTATAACTGATTATATAATTGGGCTAGCCTTTTGGGCCTTTCCAATTGAGCTCTAGTATGTAGCTTGGAGTGGGACCAAAAGGGACCAATAAGACACTAGCTCCAATGGGTTTTGGGCTTTTCTGTCAACTCTTGACAAGTTCAAAGTTACCATTAACTATATTTAATACCACTATATAAATATAGTTGCACTCTAGGCCTTATCTATAAATTATATCCCAAGACTTTATTGTACATGCAACCATTTCATAAAATATTCGTAGTAACACAAAGTCATGAATGTAACTGCCACTTTGTAGATTACTACATCTTAATCTTTGAGTACCCGGTTTAATCCTTTTAAGTTATTCACCATATATTTATGAAATCCAATTTCATAAATATATACTTTAGTCTTACTAAAGTGGTTAGGCCTAACTCTCTAAATAACAAACCCATTAAACTTATCTTAAGGGAATATTTTGTATCTCCGCTAAGAGATTATGAATTCCATCTTGAGAATATACGTTCCATCAACACTAAATGTGGCTGCCTAACATACTGAGGTTTTGACCGTTAATTTAGATCTCACTCCTAATATATCAAAGCAACCTACACTTAATGATTAGGTCTATTATTCTCTCAGGATTAAGAGTTCATGTAAATAGAAGTCATGAGATTTATTATTCAATTGACAGTCATTAGGAGAATAATAAATCTCATAGCGGTCCAGTTCAATATGTTTTAACTCTTAAAACATATCAACATATCAACTAGAAGTCTCCACTTCCATGATCAAGACAAATCATCTTACTTAATATGTTATAATCTTCGCAAATGAAATGCCCAATTTCATCACCGACTACGAACTACAATTCTAAGTTTACAAAGAACTTGTGACTTATATCTTCTGTAACTAAATCACATAAATCACATACTATACATCTCATGGACTATATGATAATGTTCGAATATTCATGTTACCATTATTTCAAATAATAATAAAACAACTTTATTAAACACAATATTAAGTCATACATAATGCCATACTTAATATTATACATAGTATCATACAATAAAATTTAAGGGCACTTATCCTAACAGAAGTGTGGTCTCTCAATTAGTTTCCAAGGGAAAATAATTAAGTGGTTTCACTCACACATATACACCATTTCACAATAATGTATCATCTATAAAATTCTGTATGTTTCTCCATTTATATCTAACTTATTATCTGATTGGGCTGGCTTATTGGGCTTTTCCAATTGGACTTTAGTATGTGGCTTGGAGTGGGACCAAAAGGGACTAAATAAGACTCTAGCTCCAATGGGCCTTAGGTTTTTCTGTCAACTCTTGACAAGTCCAAAGTTACCATTAATTATATTTAATACCACTATATAAATATAATTGCACTCTAGGCCTTATTAATAAATTATATTCAAAGACTTTATTATACATGCAACCCCTTTATTAAATATTCGTAGTAATACTAAGTCATGAATGTAGACTGCCGCTTTGAAGATTACTACATCTTAATCCTTGAGTATCCGGTTTAATCTTTTAAGTTATTCATCATATATTTATGAAATCCAATTTCATAAATATATACATTAGTAACTCCTTACTAAAGTGGTTAGGCCTAACACTTTGAATAACCAAACTCATTAAACTTATCTCAAGGGAATATTTTATATCTCCATTAAGAGATTATGAATTCCATCTTGAGAATATATGTTCCATTAACACTAAATGTGGCTGCCCAACAAACTGAGGTTTTGATCGTAACTTTAGATTTCACTCCTAATATATCAAAGAAACTTACACCTTATGATCAGGTCCATTATTCTCTCAGGATTAAGAGTTCATGCAAATAGAAGTCGTAAGATTTATTATTTATTTGACAGTCATTAGGAGAATAATAAATCTCACAGCGATCCAGTTCAATATGTCTTAACTCTTAAAACATATCAACATATCAACTAAAAGTCTCAACTTCTATGATCAAGACAAATCATCTTAGTTGATATGTTATAGTCTTCGCAGATAAAATGCCAAATTTCATCACCGACTACGAACCAAAATTCTGAGTTTACAAAGAACTTATGATCTATATCTTCTGTGACTAAATCACATAAATCACATACTGTGAATCTCATGGACTATATGATAATGTTCAAATATTTATATTACCATTATTTTAGATAATAATAAAACAACTTTATTAATCATAGCATTAAATCATACATAATGTCAAACATAGCATCATACAATAGGATTTAAGGGCACTAATCCTAACAATCTCCCACTTTCCCTAAAGACTATTGTGCACTAATCTAACTCTCATTCCCTCCAAATGTGACTTAAAAGTCTTTTGGGGCAAGGCTTTGGTAAAGGGATCTACTAGATTATTTTCACTATCAATCTTTGCTACTACTACATCTCCTCAATGTCTCGAATAATGTGGTACTTTCTTTCTATGTGCTTTCCTTTCTTATGATTCCTTGGATCCTTGGATTGTGCAACCACTTCACTATTGTCGCAAAACAACATGATAGGAACTTGCTCCATTCTCACAACACTAAGATCAGAAAGGAATTTCTTGAGCCAAACAGCTTCCTTTACTGCTTCACAAGCAGCAATATATTTAACTTCCATGGTGGAGTCGGCAATACATGATTGCTTAACACTCCTCCAACTTTTGGCTCCACCTCCCAAGGTGAACACACAACTTGAAGTGGACTTTCTGAAATCAAGATCTTACTAAAAATTTGAATCTTTATAACCAATGGGAATGAAATCCTCACTATGGTAAACAAACATATAATCTCTCATTCTCCGTAGATACTTGAGAATATGCTTTACAACTTACCAATGTTTAAGTCCTGGATTTGATTGATATTGGTTGACCATGCCAACTGAATAACAGATATCTGGTCTAGTACATAGCATGGCATACATGAGACTTCCCACTGCAGAAGCATAAAGGACTTGTCTTATTATATTTTCTTCCTCAAGTGTCTTAGGCCTTTGGTCATCAGATAGAGGAACTCCATGTCTAAAAGGAAACAATCATTTCTTGGAGTTTTACATGCTAAACTGTTCTAAAACCTTATCTATATACCCAGTTTGTGATAAACCTAACATCTTATTCTTGCAATCTCGCCAAAGCTTGATCCCTAGAATAAAGTTAGCTTCACCTAGGTCCTTTATATCAAATTGGCTTGACAACCAAATCTTTACCGATGACATTACCCCTACATCATTTCCAATTAGTAGAATATCATCAACATAAAGCACTAGGAACATTACTACTTTATCTCTATGTCTTTTGTACATACATGGTTCATCAAGATTTTGTTCAAAACCAAATGATTTGATTGCTTGATCAAATCTGATGTTCCATGACCTAGATGCTTGCTTAAGTCCATAAATGGACTTTTTCAACTTACATACCATATGCTCTTGGTTCTTTGCTATGAAACCTTCCGATTGCATTATATAGATTTCTTCTTCAAGATTGCCATTAAGAAATGCAGTTTTGACATCCATTTGCCAAATCTCATAATCATAATGAGCAGCAATGGATAAGAGAATTCTGATATATTTAAGCATGGCTACTGGCGAAAAAGTTTCATCATAGTCAATACCTTCTTTTTGTGTATACCCTTTCGCCACTAGTCTTGCTTTAAAGGTTTCAACCTTTCTTTCTATCCCTCTTTTCGTCTTGTAAACCCATTTGCAACCAACAGGTTTAATGTCGTTAGGCGCCTTTACAAGATCCCATACTTGATTGGAATATGATAAGTGTAATTTTTACATGATTTTTATTATCCTCTTACTTATTAAATTTGTTAGTTTTCCTTTATTTCTTTTGATTTGATTTGATTTTTATTTATATTTATCCATTCATTTGTACTTTGAAGGAATGAGAAGATTTCAGATTAATACAAGGGCTTTACATGCAAAGTGGGGCTAGGTCAATTGAATCAAATCAACTTACATCCAGCCAGGTGTGAATTCAAGAGAAGACCAACCCAATTTAATTTAAGTCCAACTAGAGCAAGGAATCAAAGGAAGTTTGCACCAAATTCAAGTCCAATTTGGATTAGGATTCCAGCCTGCACATTAGTTAGTAATTTCGACATAACTTTGGGCTTAGATGTCCAATCGAGGTGATTCAAGTTGGGATGGAAAGTTAACTTAAAGGGCTACAACTTTGTAGTTTACCAAAAGCCCTAATTCTGGAGATAAATGGGCCAACATTGTCAGTTAAGTGAAGCCTAAAAATCTAGGATTTTCTTCAAACGGGAATAGGATTCCTTGACCTATTTAAAGGCTCTTTAGGGAAAAAAGAGAGGAGAAGAAACCTGAGAGGAAAAGAGGGTGCCGCATTGAAGTATTTTTTTGGGAGTCTTTCTGAAGAGGAGGATCTGAGGACAAAGGCGAGAGTTTCATGTTGATCAACCAATTCAGATGAAAGACATAAGTTTTATTTGTTTTCTTTTCAATTTTATTATGAACTAAATTTTATTTTCTAGAGCGTTGATGTAGTCTAGCAATGAACACACAATTTATATTCTGAGTTATTTTATTTTTAATATTTCCATGATTGAGTGTTTAATTCTTATTCTTAATGCTTAATATTTCTTTCTACGACTTATTGATTGATCAATTGAATGACAATGAGACCGAGAGGTGATTTGTTATTTTAGTTCTAGAATTAAACACCATTAGTTGAGCGAAAGTAGAGATGCTTTACCGCGATTAATGTGATTTTTCAGAAAATTCAAAGTACATAATGAGTCTCCAATTAATTAAATTCGCATAGAGATATGGAATTGTTAGTTGAAGATATTTTTGATATTATTCGAGAGAAGATATTGAATACTTAAGGAATTTTTAATCATCAACGGGAGATCATTAGAATTTAATAATTAGGAATAATAAATTGTGTGGGATTTGTTAGGTGAAATCAACCGCTCTAGATCCATTCTTATCATATTTTCTTCTTTACACTTTTAGACTTTTACGCTTTGCTAGATTTATTTTTATTAAATAGTTTAATTTAATCTAGATAGTAGAACGTTCCTTTTATTTTCAATTTTCCAAATAGTAATTAATTTAGTGAATTTCGGTCTTCAATAACATAGTTAATTTCTGTGGGTTCGACATTCGTTTTCTAAAAACACATTACTACTTGTTACGATTCTGTGCGCTTGCAGATTATTTTACGCGAACAGAATACATAGAATCCAATTTAGATTTCATAGCTTGGACCCAATGATGTGCATCTATATCATTCATTGCCTCTTCATAAGTGTAGGGATCCAATTCAGCCTCTTCTGGGATAGTTTCATAAGTTTCTCCCAAACCTATAAATCTTATAAGAGGCCGAACAATTATCTCACTACGACGAGGCACCTGTGTACTAGTCATCTTATGAGTAATGTCTTGTGGTGTATCTAATACACCCACATCATCCCTAGTTTCATGCATTGGTTGTTCTATTACAAGTTCATCTATTTCAGCCAAGACAACTTTACTTCTAGGACTAAAATTATTCACATAATCATCCTCAAAAAACTTGGCATTGGTGCTAACAAACACTTTGTTATCTTTATGATTATAGAATAAATAACCCTTAGTTTCCTTTGAATTCCCTAAAAACATGCATACTTCTGTTTTGCTTCCAACTTATCAGACTTCCCTTTCAACACATGTGCCAAACATCCCCAAATGATGTGGAGGTATCTCATACTAGGCTTACGCCCACTCCACAATTCCTTAAGTGTGTTGGGAACAAATTTTGATGGAACTAAATTCAAAATATGCATTGCAGTTTTTAGTGCATATCCCCAAAAAGAAACTGGTAAAGTTGAGTAACTCATCATGGACCTAACCATTTCTAAAAGAGTCCTATTCCTTCTTTCTGCTACACCATTCTGTTGGGGAGTTCCAGATGCAGTTAATTGGGATACAATCCTATTTCGAATTAAGTAGTCCTTGAAATCCCCAAGAAGGTATTCACCACCTCAATCAGATCGAATGGCCTTTATGTGTTTACCTAATTGATTCTCAACTTCAGCCCTAAACTCTTTGAACTTTTCAAAGGCTTCGAACGTCCGTCTCATTAGGTACACATAACCATATTTTAAGTAATCATCAGTAAAAGTGATGAAGTACTCATAACCTCCTTTTGCTTGGGTTGACATAGGACCATAAACATCTGTATGAACTAATTCAAGCAATTCTTGGGCTCTTCTACCTTTTGCATTAAAAGGTTGTTTGGTCATTTTACCTTCCAAACAAGATTCACAAACTGGAAATCCATTAAAGTCCATGGACTGTAAGAGTCCATCTTTAATCAGTCTTTGAATTCTGTTTGAATTAATATGACCCAAACGCAAGTGCCAAAGATATGCATCATTAGTAGAATGAAACTTTCTCTTTAATGATTTTACATGAGAGTTATTATTTAATTCAGAATTGTATAATTCATGTTTATCTGGAGTTAATATATAAAGACAGTCTACAATATTGCCAGAACAGATAAACATTTTATTCTTCTTTATTACAACATTGTCTTTTAGGATAACATAATATCCATGTTTACCTAAATAAGTTGTAGAAATTAAATTCCTATGAACATTAGGTACATACAAACAGTCTTCCAATATTAAAACTCTAGATTCAAAATATAAATTAAACACTCCAATAGCTACAACTGGAATCCTGCTCCTATCAGCCAAGGTAAGAAACATTTCCCCTTCATTTAGCTTTCTGGTCTCCTGAAACCCCTGCAAAGAATTGCGAATATGATTAGTTCAACCTAAATCCACACACCAAGAATTCGTGGGATTCTGTACTAAACATGTTTCAAGAAGGAATGTACTTTTCATACCTTTATTCTTAGCAGCCTTAAATATTGGACAATTCCTCTTCCAATGTCCTTCCTCATCACAATGGAAACACTTTCCTTTGGTTTTCTTTCCTTTGTTGGCAACTCCTAAGGTAACTTGTTTACCATCTTGCTTGGCGAAGTCCTTTTTCTTCTTTTTCTTTTTACCCTTATCTTTCAACTTAGGTTGAGAAGAAGAAGCTTCAGCCATATTGGCATCAACACTAGAAGTATCAAGGATGCCTTCCGCCGCTACCAACTCATTTATCAATTCAGACAATGAGTAAACCTTTTTGTTCATATTATAGCTAAGTCTAAATTCCTTGAATGATTCTGGTAGTGACTGGAGTATCATATCCATTTGGGATTCTCCATCAATATTGGCATCTAAAACTTTCAATGCATTCAGATTAGAGATCATCCTAAGACAATGCTCCCTCACTGAAGTACCTTCAGCCATTTTGGTATTATAAATCAGCCTCATAGTTTCTTGCCTTACAGAATGGCCTTACTCACCAAACATCTCCTTTAGACTTAGAATTATGTCTGAATCTAGTTCTACATCCTGCATTTGATGTTGTAGAACATTTGAAATAGATGCTAGGATATAGCACTTAGCCATCTCATTAGATTTCTACCAACGATCATATCGCTGTTTTTCCTCAAGAGAAGCATCTAATGATGGAAAACTAGGACATGATTGAGTAAGCACATATTTGTGCTCTTCAGCAGTAAGAACAATGTCCAAATTTCTTTTCCAGTCAACATAGTTGGATCCAATCAGTTTGTTTTGATTAAGAATAGCAACAAGTGAGCTAAATGATGCCATGATTTTAAATCTGAAAATAACAAACATGAATATAATTAGTAAACTAGACATTATCAATTTAGCATATAAATATATAGTATGGAACCTTAATAAAATCATAATATAAAATATGCAACGACAACCCAATCTCATGTCTATAATTCCTTGGTAGTAGTATATTATAAACACTATGATTGATTGAGAACTATTCTCATTATTAGTGCTATCATGATAACTCTTATCAAACACTAATAATATGCCGTATTACCTTTAGCCTCTAAGTAATAATGACATAGTTTCTTTGGGAGGTTAACATTACACTTAGTCTAGTGTACACCATTATCTAAAATCATGTGTAGCCACATTTCATCTCCCTTTATAGTGTTTAAATTTGTAGTACCATGGAACAAAACACCCTCCTTTGGGATCGCGAGGCATATACGCCAAGACGAGGTGCTTGTTCACACTACTTTAAACGGATAAGTTCAATCTTGTAGTACTATGAAGTAAACATCCTCCTTTGGGATCGCGAGGCATATTCGCCAAAACGAGGTGCTTACCCCACACTACTATGAACAGATAATGGAAGCCGTGAGATCCAACCCTTGTATCTCTCTCCCACTAGATATTTTAAATTAAAGGTTTTTAAGATCAAGAACCATAATAATGCTAGAAACTCTTGAAAACATAATCCTAATCTTATTAGGAATAAATTTCATAATCTAGCATTAACATGAGAGTATCTTTATCAGTAATTTGTATTAAAACTGAAAAAGAGAATTCCTTGTATGCATACATTGTTATCTTTCTCAAAGTAACATCATGCATATACAAAACACCAAGAACCAATTTTGAAAGGAACATCATGTGAAAATCTATAATTTAGACTTATATACTTACATGAATTCACATATATATCACTAGACTAACATCTGTACATGTTCATCATTCAAGAATGAAAGCTATGTGAAATATATCCAACAAGCTATTCATTCATGCATGCACGTCTAGCAAAATCAAAAGCAACCGGCAATGTTCATTATTCAACTTTAACAAACATATAAACGAAAGCATGTTAATGGCATATTGAATACATGGGTCCACGATATACATTTGTACAACAACATATCATGCCAAGATATACATTAACGGCAACACTAATTATTGAATAAAAACAATAACTATGCCAAGTATATCCAACCGGTGCAAAACAAAGTGCACGCACATGACGGTTATACCAGTTACATTCATATTCTTAAACCTTAAGCCATAGCCTCAACTATTGAAACGGCCATTGCCTTTACGAATCAACAATCAAAATATCACGTGGCGACTCCATTGTAAAACCCTTAATCTAAAGGGGAAAATATAATCAGTCGAACCTCTATTTTGAGAGGCAACAACACGACTCACCCATTCACGTGGGTTTGGTCCAACATCCTATAAAAAAAGGGGTCGGGGGCGCGGTCTCTCACATCCTGCTGTCACCCCGAAGGCATATTTGCCCAGATTGAGCTTCATGTTGTAAGAGCGAAAGGTGTCGAAGGTCTCCCTGAGATCTTCCAAGTGATCGTCCTCCCTTCAACTTTTTACCAGCATGTCGTCTACGTAGACTTGGACATTTCTTCCAATCTGATGTGCGAACATCTTATTCATGAGCCTCTAATATGTTGCGCCAGCGTTCTTGAGGCCGAACGGCATCACTTTGTAATAGAAGAGGCCTTGGCTGGTAACGAACAAAGTCTTCTCCTGGTCCGCTTCGTCCATTTTGATCTGGTTATATCCTGAAAAAGCATCCATGAAGCTCAGTAACTGGTGTTGAGTTGTAAAGTCTACTAGGACGTCAACCCACGGGAGGGGGTAGCTATCCTTGGGGCATGCTTTGTTCAGGTCTGTAAAATCCATGCACATTCTCTACTTTCCGTTGGCTTTTTTGACCATCACCACATTCGCCAACCAGTCGGGGTAGTACACTTCCCTGATGAAGCTTGCCTCTTGTAACTTGTGGACTTCTTCCGCTATAGCTTGGTCTCGGTCTTGGGCAAACACCCGCTTCTTCTAACGGATGGGTGTAAAGGAAGGCGACACATTCAACTTGTGCACCATGACCGAAGGGTCGATCCTTGGCATGTCCTCATGACTCCAGGCAAATACATCCTGGTTCTCTTTAAGAAAAGTCGTGAGTGCTTGGTGGACCATTGGGCTGACGAGGGTGCTGATCCTTGTTGTTCGATCTAGCCTGGAGTCGTCGAGAAGTACCTCCTCAAGTCTTTCAACAGGTTCTGCCACCGTCCGCTGTTCTTCTATGTTCATCGTCTGTAGGTGATCGTCTATCTCCAGCATTGCGATGTAACATTCGCGTGCCGCCACTTGATCTCCACGTACTTCTCCTACTCTGTATTCGATGGGGAATTTGATCATCAGGTGGTAGGTCGAAGTTACGGCCTTTCACGAGTTGAAGGTAGGTCGTCCGAGGATGGCATTATAGGCGGACGAGCAGTCGACAACAAGGAATGTAACTTCTTTAGTGATTTGCTGGGGGTAATCTCCAACAATAACGAGCAGCGTGACTGCACCGAGGGGGTATACTTTAGTCCCTCCGAAACCAACAAGTGAGGTACTGGTCGAGACCAGTCGTTCCTTGTCAATTCTCATCTGCTGGAACGCCGGGTAGTAGAGGATGTCAACAGAGCTTCCGTTGTCGACCAGGACCCGGTGTGTATTGTAGTCTCCAACTTGGATGCTAACAATGAGTGCATCGTCATGCGGGTGGTGGAGACGTCGTGCATCTTCTTCCGAGAATTCGATGACGGGGTTGTCAATCCATGCCATCTTTGGGACGAAACCCGTTAGCTGGACGTTCTGAACCATCCTAAGGTAAGTCTTACGGGCCTTTTTGGACGAACCAGAGGCCACAGTGCCTCTTACAATCATTCTTATATCTTCTATAGGCGGCCTAAGACGCTCGTTCTCTTGTCAGAGAACCTGCTCTTATGGCGGGTCTGCTCTTTCCTTACTGACGAACTTCTGTAACTTTCCTTGTTTGATGAGGGCTCCTATTTTTTGCTTCAAGTCGTAGCAATCAGCTGTATCATGACCGTGGTCTCGGTGGAAGTGGCAATACTTGTCTCTAAACCTCTTATTAGGATCTCCCTTTAGCTTGCCAGGGAATGTCAAGGCTCCTTCGTCTTTTATTTGCATCAAGACTTGGTCGATCGGGGCAATCAACGGAGTGAAGCTTGTGAACCTCCCTGCGAGGGGCTTGGAGCGCCTGTCATCTCGTTGTTCTCTGGTCCTTGCCATCTTCTGCCCCCTATCCTATCGTACGTCTTCCTGTCTTTTCCACTTCTTGGAGGGCTTCTCTTCTTGGGCCAGTAATGCGTCTTCCACGTTCATGTACTTTGTCGCCCTGTAAAGCACATCCGACATAATCTTTGAGTCGTTCTTATATAGAGAAAATAGGAACTTACCCTTCCATAGCCTATTTGTGAATGCAGCTACAAGTATCTTGTTGTCAGCTTCATCAATCGAGAGGGCCTCTTTGTTGAAACAAGTTATGTAAGACCTCAGCGTCTCATCCTCCCGTTGCTTAATGTTCATCAGGCATGCAATAGACTTTTTATACCTATGTCCCCTGATAAAGTATGAGGCAAACTGGGCACTTAACTCCTTAAAAGGTACTAATGGAGTTGGGCGTTAACCTGCTGAACCAAATCCTCACGGGTCCCTTCAACGTAGTGGGGAAGGCCCTGCACATGATCTCGTCCGCTACTCCTTGCAGGTGCATCAGGG
The DNA here is from genome assembly GCA_030021035.2 of Notholithocarpus densiflorus. Classification (NCBI taxonomy): domain Eukaryota; kingdom Viridiplantae; phylum Streptophyta; class Magnoliopsida; order Fagales; family Fagaceae; genus Notholithocarpus; species Notholithocarpus densiflorus. Next base: position 247,082 of record JARYZH020000360.1, read on the forward strand.
TCTTAAAAGACTCTAAGTGATCCAATAGATCCTTAGATCCGTCGTAGCTCTCCACCTGCGGCATACAGAACTTCGGTGGAATAGGGAACGAATTGACGGATGCGGTGAATGGTGAGTCAGTTCGATGGACCAAGTCATCAAGGTCGCTGGACACCCGTCCTCTGAGGGCGTTCATCATGAAGTCCATTCGTTCCTTCATCATCTACATCTCCGCAACCATATGAGGTGGAACTGAATCTGCAGCGGAAGGACGGCTCATGTCCTGTCGCTCTGGTCTGCTTGGGGCGTTGCTACCTTCCAGCCCCTCTTGGTCCCTTCTCTCAGCGCTGCTAGCCTCTTGGTCCTCCTCCTGAGTGTTCAGCCCTGCGTTCTTTTGGCGTAGCTGCTCCTCTAGATCATGGTTTTGCTTGGTGAGGCATTCCACTGCAGCTGCGAGGCTTTGAACCTGTCTTTTGAGGGCGGTTATGCGAGGTTCGTCTCCTTGAACATTGTTGGTGGTCGGCATCGAGCGAGTAAGTACCATACAACTCTTTGTCCCAGAAGCGATAGTAAGGCTTACAAGTCGCAAAAGCTTTTCCCACAGACGGCGCCAACTGAAGATGCCAAAAAATCGTCAGTAAGTCGCACGGTCCTCACATACTCGATACCAGATCTGCACAACACAGAAAAAGAAGAAGACCTTACAGAGAGCACCGGTGTGGTACCAGCCAAATACCCTCCGAAGGTTAAGTTAGAGAACTCTTCACAACTCTAGAATGCCAGAGCTGAGGTAAATTATGCGTACCTCAGTTTGTGAGGGTCTTGTGGTTTTTATAGTAGCATAGGGTTGACATACGTTCCTTGGCTTAGAAGATCTTTCCTTGTGGGAGAGATCTTCTTTAATTTGTGTATCTTACGGGATCCTTTCCTCATAGGACTCTCTTGATTAGAGCTAAAACGTGGGGCACAAGATATTTCCTTATATGCTCATGCATGGAGGCCAAGTAAGGCCATGTCAAACTCGTCAAAGGTTCGCTTATCCTCTTCAGCTATGCTCCGTCAACTTCTTGTCCCGTCTATCTACTTCTAGTCGTCTTGTTCAGGTGCTTGTTGGCCTCAAGGTGCTGCCGTCAGCTTTAAGGTGGAGCCGTCGACCTTGCCCTATCGTTGGGCCACGAACGTGCAAGTGAGACTGATGAGTTCATTAGGACTATCGCCTTTGATTAATATGGACGAGTTTATTAATACAAAATTATCCTTATCAACAACAATATCAAGAAAAAAAAAAAAAAGGAAATAGATGAACAACAACAACAATAGAGAGATCTCTCTAGTGAGAAAATTCAAATCAGCATTTAAAAAAAAAAAAAAATTTATGTCACGTGGCAATATAGGTGGCATCCTAAGTGGCATAAAAATAAATGTTTATTTTGATTATTAGCCATTTTAGTTTTTACTTTTTAGTCAAATTCAACAGTACCACTTAATGTAACGAAAATTACAGTCACATGTAATGTTGGTGCTGCTTAATGTAACGATAGAACTGTCAAATATGATAAAAAAATAAATAAAGGTACCATTGAACTTGTGGTTATATAAGCTTGTTTTCACTTTAACTATCTATGGTTCAAAACTTGACATTTTCTATGGCCACCTCCATTAGGGGCTTCTTGACTCACCTCTGTTTGTTTGTTTGTTTTTTTTTTTTTTTTTTTTTTTTTTTTTTTTTTTGAGAGAAAACAATAGTAGACTTTATTAATACAAAATCATGTTATACAATGAGAAAGAGAAAAGAGGGACATTCTTTTAGCCAAATAATGACCCCCTCATTCTCTTTTGCAATACTAGCAGCTAGAGCAACACGATTACATCGTAAAGGTATACTAATAAAAGAAAAAAATAAAATCAAAACTATCACAAAGAAATATAATGTCTTAAAAAATCCAAACTACTGCCAGAGAACAAATCCACTCTTCAAAGTTTCCGGATGCCATAAAACCAGTAAAGCGCCAAATAACACCCTCTTGATTTACTAAGGCATCAATGTGATGTGAATTTCTTTTCTTTTTTTTTTTTTTTTGGTCGGGGGAACTTGGGGACCTTCTTCTGTTGCTAAACAACGAAATCTGTCACTGCCTCTAGGATCCCAAGCCCATGGCAGTTAATGCTAAGATCTTCATGGTGGTGGATGGGGTGAGGAATTACCCCCAACAGCTTTTCAAGAGACACTAAAACTTTCTGAATAGATAGCTTGTTTTTTAGTATGTGAAGGATCCAAGGATTGCGAGGAAGATGAAGAACGTTTACCTGAAGGTTGAAACTTAGACAAATTCTCAAGAGAAGTCTGAGACTTGGAACTACGTAGAATACGCTTCCATGATCTCAAAGACAATTCTTTTTTGCCCGATATATCCTCATCAAAATTGGAAATACACACTCCATCTACGTATCTAAATTTAAACTTTCCTAATTTGAATTTTCATTAGCCACATTTGCCAGCGTATTCCCCTTAATCACAGTTGGATCACCGTTTGGTATATTAGTTGCCAATGGCTGCTCAATGTTTTGAGATGGATCCTTATCTGACTTCCCATCATTTAAAAGAGTCCTAGTTGAAATACAGTCCCTAGCAGATTTTTCTTCTTTCGAAACTTCCGAAAATAGATAAAATACTTACCTGCTGATTTCTTGGAGATTTTAATTTCAACAAGGAAGGAAATTCCTGATTCTTAGGAGTTACAGATTCAGATACACCATCATCACATTCAAAACTTGAAAATTGAATAGGATCAAGAAATTTCGGCTTACTCAAATCTCTTAGCTGTCTCAGCTTCTCTGGTAGTTGCATAGCTGTATCCATCTCAGCTTCACTAGTCATTGACAGCGGTGGTGGCTGAAGGTTGATGATGGGTTGCCTAGTTCCTTCCCCTTCGCCATCAATAACTTGATTTTCCTCTACATCAACATCACTGAACCTGGACTGGCTGGGGCTTCCCTTTCTCTATTTTATTTTTGGAGCAATCGCATGCATCCATAGGCCAAATTGAAGTTCATCCTCGTCCATTGACAGACATCCCTTATGTACCTTACAACACTCCCGATCCTGATGACCAAGTATGCCACACCTATAACAAAAGGTAGGCAGCCTTTCGTACTTAAAAAACACCAAAACCTTCTCCGCTCCTTCAATTTGAATCATTTTCCCTCTTATAAGGGGTTTAGTAATGTCAATGTCAACCTGAATCCTAAGGAAAGGACCCCAAGCCAATCCATTCTTCGGGGCATCAACCAGAATTGGAACACCAATCTCATTGGCAATCCAGGTACCAACACAGGAATTCATACTTTTAATGGGGATATTGAAGACCCAAATCCAAAAAGGGGAGTGCTGGAAGAAATATCACCTGGACTGAGATCACCTTTAAATTGCTTTAGTAAAATCAATCTCCTATCAAAAGACTAAGGACTTCTATTTAGAACCTCCACCATGTCCTCCTCATTTGTAAAAATAGCCAAAAAAAGATTTTTCCAACCTCTTTAATAGTAACACCATGCAAACCACACCATAGTTTCTGAATGGTGGATTTGAAAGCTTCCTTGTTGATTTCCTTACTTGCTTGTAACTTGAACAAAATACTGAATTTTGCACGTTGTTTGGAGTTTGATACCTCCTAGGAGCTAACTACCAAATTCCTTTTTCCTCTTCCGATAGGCTAAATTTTTTCCACATCTCTTCCAAGGCCGCATCCATTAATAATGAGAGAAGTATCAAAGAAAAAAGAGCAAAGAATACAAGAAAGGAAAGAAAATAAATCCCCTACTACAGTCAAAGAAGCAGACCGGAGAGGTTTGAGTCTTACGTTGAGCAACATAAGTTGGTTTCTTTTACTTCCCTAGACCACAGAGAGTCAAGGAGAGAAAAGTTTTGGGTTTGTTCAGCAATTTTGTGGGGGTTATAGTGCTCTAAGATAGTTGACTCACCTCTGTTAAAAACAAGAATATATATATAAATATATATATATATATTTATATGTATTTTTGTTCTCCTTTTAAGTCACTCTCCTCTAAAAAAAAAAAAAAAAAAGCAAAAAACAAACAATTTCAAAAAGTGGTATTGCTAAAAACATTTATGCAATTAATGTACGTCTTAGATTTCAAACTTGCATTTACACTTGCTATCTTAACCACAAACATACAAATTTACACAACCAATTTTGCAAAGCCAAGAGATACAACCTGTCTCATCGATCTTTTATAGTAACCACATTTTCCTTTAGTCCATTTTAAATTTTGTGTATACAAAAAGAAAAGGAAAGAGACAGATTTGTATGGGTAAGGGTTAGACAGAGCTAGAGAGGGTAGCCAAGGAGAGGTGACAAGAGTGTTGAGGCGAGGGAGAGGTGACAATGAGCAGAGTGTTGAAGCCCCAGCGGTTGAGATCTACACTCGAGACAACGATGATCAAAATTCAAAATGCAAAGTCATTCAAGAACCGGTGGAGGTGGATCTTCGTTTGGATGACTTGGTTTGAGGTTGGGTGAACCAGATTGCAACGAACCCAAACGATGATTTTTAAAAAAGATTGTGCGGGAGAAGATGGAAATAGGATAAAGATTACGTTTGTTCTTAATTTTTACAAATCCCTAACTTTTAAATCTTAATTTTTACCACCGTGCACCTTGGTGCATGTTGACACCCCATTTTGCAACTCGCATTTAACCTCACATGGAGGGTAAAAGAGTAATTTCACCTTGAAAATATGCATCTTGATTCTGGTCACTGGATCATTAATCTCATTTCCCTAAAATGATCTTGATGTTGTAACGATCAAAACGACTGGTCATAAGCCCTAATCGGACCATCAGATTGAAAGTTATCATCAAATCAAGTTCTAATGGCCGAGATGCACTATCACAAATTGAGTCTGACTGTATGTGATTATGAACAATTGATTTCAATTGGTTATAAGTATAATCAATTTGAGAATGATGATTTGTCATAATTTGATTAGTTAGGACTACATTTTATGGTAGGGTTGCATACACCTAATTAACTAGATAGTTAAACATTAATTATTCAATGAGTAATTTGTACAATTATCTTTTAATTAAGGTAAATTTAGAACCAATTAAGTCTTAAATAGGAGTGATTGGAGCCATTTAATGTTAATTGGGAGCTAATTTGGGACCTATTAATGTTAATTGTGCTAAAATCATTTTCTAACAAATGACCTCTGCTCACCATTTCATTTATATCTCTCAGAATATTTGAATCTGTAAATGAGGTTAATTTTCCCAGAAACTAAACATCTGGGGCTTCAATTTAAGCACAAGAACGAGACAATTCCGATCAGAATTGAGTCAGATATGATTTTTCGAAATTGGCTCTACAAGCTGTTCCAGCAGCTATGGGAAAACCGAATTTTGGCTTGCTCCTCACTCCCACCAATCTTTCCATTTAATGTACCAAATTTTCCCAAAGGCTAAAATGAGGTCTAGATTCATGATTCTTTGTCAACCCTCATTAAATGACATTCCATTCATATTTACTCAACCACTACTATATAAACCCTCCCTTTCCTCCATTCCAAGACACACAAAAAACTCCTTCTCTTCTACTCTCTTGAGTTCTAGGAAGTTGAGTAGTCTTGTCATATCTTGGTCTTCTTGAGACTCAAGGTATTGAGTGAGACTCACTCTTCCTCTCCTAACTCTTCTTTTCCTCCACCCTTAGAACCTCCCTCAAGAGTCTCCTCCTCCACCATATGGGTCTTGCATGAAGGTATAATCCATTTCCCTAATTGTTTTTTGTGTTGTCATGATTAGAGTTTAAGATTAAATCATGATAATAATCATTTAAATTCCTTTGAATATGTTTGAATGTTCTTAATTGTTCTTATATGTTTTTCACATATTCTTGGTTGTTCATCACATGTTCATGCATAACACTAGTTTTGATCTTAAATCCACATAAAAAACATTAAAAATATGTTTGTTTAATAATTCTTTTAAATTCTTGAATCTAGGATATCACCATCCACACACATTCACTAGAATCCAAATGCAATGCTTAATAAATTGAATTAGGGTTTATCACATGCACACACATTAAATTCAACATGCAAATTGATTGATAACATATTGGATGATATGATATGAATGTTGGCCACCATAGTCTAGAAGACCGGTTTCACTTGGCAAGGTGGGTGCCTAACACCTTCCCACCTTGTAACATAGCCTCCGAATTTAGATTAAGGGTTGATAGACCAATGTTTATCCTTGTAATTTTCAATTTTTAGATTGTAACTAAGAAACAAAGCTATGTACTTTATTTTAGATTGTATCTAGGACCAAAACCATGTAATTTTCCTATAATCAATGTAAATTCAATTGAAAATTAATAAAATGAGGAATTTTTCAATTTTGGTTTTCTTATTTATCCCAATAATTAAATAAGTGGCGACTCCATTGTAAAACCCTTAATCTAAAGGGGAAAATATAACTAGTCGAACCTCCATTTTGAGAGACAATAACACGACTCCACCCATTCACGTGGGTTTGGCCCAACATCCTAAAAAAGGGGGCCGGGGGCGCGGTCTCTCACAGTGCGGTGATCACTTCTCAAGTATAAGTGCTTGTGAGGTGTGAGGGACAAAAGTTGGGGTTCAAGTCTCTAGGAGAGAGTTACACACACATATATACTTATATTAGGCTAAAGTAAAATTTTTATCTTATATAGAAAAAAAAAATCTTAATTTTTTTTAATGAATTACTTGTTGCGAGAAGAGGGAGACATAAAAAGAAAGCAAAAATATTTATTTACTTCTGTTTTTAACAAAGGTAGGTTACAGAGCCCCTAACGGATGTGACTTTAAATGGGCAAAATGTTAAGTTTTGAACGAGTAAATAAATGTAAATGGGTCTAACTAGAGGTGGATTTAATTACTGTAATTACTCAAAAATATAACTTTATATGCTACGTATTCTTTATGACGGAAAAACAATATTAACTACTACAAGTCCATGGAAAGTCCTAAACTTCCACTTGATTCTGCATGGAGACTTACGTATAGCATAATAGACTTCATAGTGCCACAAGCTCAAAAAATTCTTTGGGTCAGTGTTATTAAACTGGTGATCCGGCACAGAGACCGATCCGGGTCATCAATTGGATTGGATGTGCACAAGATCTAATCAACATCGGTAAAACCCGGCGAGTTTTAAGCAAATCATATGACCTAGTTGAGTTTTAATGACATGGCTAGATTTGTGAATTGTGCAAAATTACATTAATAGGTCCATCCCATTGACTTCTTTATTGTTTAATGTGTGATAATATGGTAATTTAAATAAGAAAAAATTTATAGAAATATGAAAAATGTATCGTTCTCTTACTTCTCTGCCGATTCACACTAATCTACCTATCATTTTTCAAAGTTTCAGTTCCCCAAACTTGCAACTTGCAACTGTGTATCAATTTTCTACTATAAATAGATCACTTTTTAGTTTTACGTAGTTAATTAGCACATAGGTATAAGTATATTAGTATATGTTATATAGTTTATTGTTTAAACCTTATTTTCTCTTCTTTTGTTTACGTTTTTTGTGTTTTATTTGTTTATTGCTTTAAGTTTTAGCCTTTAACATTTTTTTTCTCTTCTTTTATTTATGTAGTTTGAGATTTGCTTTTTTTTTTTTAATATGCGGAATTTAAAGACATGTAATAAAATTTTATTTAGCAAAAACTTTGTGGCAATCTTATAACATTAGTTTATTTTGCTTGTGAATTTTATAGAATTTTTAATGCTATTACTTGTGAAACCTTGATTTTGAATTATAATAGCGAGTTTAATTTAGGCATATGCCTTTTTTTTGTTAATTTACATATTTATGTTATGATTTTTCAAACTTTTATATATATCTAATTATAAAAATCTTTTTATTTGACCCTGTGGTTCAACCATTGACTCACTGGTTGAACCAATGACCCAGTAACCTAACTCATAGACCAGGTCAACCTCTGGTCTAAGTTTAATAATTATGCTTTGGGTACCTCCTAGAGCAGCATGTATTATTATTATTATTTTTCTAAGAATAACTAAAACAGAAGGAACTCTTTCATATGTAAATGATACTGCTATTTGACTCAGGTACGTATCAAAATGCATGAAATTATAACCAATACAAGAATTACAAATTGAGATGCACGGCAGAAAGTTTTTTTTTTTTTTTTTTTTTTCTCCTCTCTAAAATCCCACTTCAATCTTTCTGGAACCAACTAAGATCAATTAGGCAACCCACCTCAATATATTAACTCTCTGGTGTACTACTAATTTAGATGCTTCTGTTTGATGTATAGAGACCAAGTATATATATTTTAAGTCCAAGCCCAATTCTTGATGTAATTTGAAGTAATTAAAACTCGGTCATCTTTCCTCAAAAAAAGAAAAAAAAAAAAACTCGGTCATCAAAATCTAATAAGTAAATGGTAAATGAAAAATTAGTTTTTTTAAAACATGTTATTCCCAACAAAAATTTTTATTGAAATTTTGTATAATTTTAATTATAATCTTAAGAGAATTTGGAAGAGTTTCAAATGATGAGCAGTATTTTTGAATGAATTGGAAGTGGTTTTGAATACTGAGAGATGGCAAAAAAAATTAAAATGCGTTTAAAATTTTATTGATGATACTTAGCACCACATTAACATAATTTTTGTTGATCTTCTGCGTTCTTTGATTATTCAAACATCAGCAGCATTTGGAGTGTCAGTGAATCATTGTACGCCTTACTACACTAAACTGATCTTAGGAGGAAATATAAATCCGGTCAAAAAACTGTTAAAAAAATTAATTTGTTTCATGAAAACGTCCACCCATTTCATGTTTATAACAGTTTTTTTTTTTTTTTTTAATGAGAAACCCTTGTTTATAATAACTGTTATATGTTAGTCACAATATATTAATATAATCATTAAAGTTGAAAGGTCCTCTGAAATTGGATTCAATTTTTGGTGTTTAAATACCAACTCCCATCCCCATACTAACAATAGGAAAAGGAGATAAAATTACAGCAATTCTACAACATAAAAAAAAAAACCTTTCAAAGACCCCTGCTGGTACGGTGAATTTTCTTTTCTTTTTATTTTTTATTAAAAATTTATGTCCATGCTTATCAAAAAAAAATTTATGTCCATGAATTGTTGCTTTCTTCCCTTAACTTCATAATAATAATAATTATTATTATAAGTGAACAAGAGAGAATGAATTAATAGCTTTTATAATTATCTTCTTTTCTCTTTTTTCTTTTTTGCTTGCTAAAAGCTAGAGCATGTCCCAAAATTTTAAGTATAAAAATCATAGCATTTTTTCTTGAAAAAAAAAACACTACTATAATTTTATCATAAAAAATTAGTAAAACAAAATAACATTTTCAAACTTAATTTGTGGTTTTTTCAAATGATGCAATGAACAAGAAACATTAAGCATAGAAGAGTCATTCTAATTTAAATTAGATTTAGAAATAACCCTTCATTAATTCCTTGTCAAGGTTTTGCTATGAGAATATGCTGCACTCCTCCAGTATTTTGGACTTTCTTAGTGTAAGTGTTATGGATTGAATTCATAATATATATAAAAGATGGGTTTAAGTTACATCTTTTTTATATTTTAGATTTTTGTAAGAAACAAATGGTTAAAAAATACCATTAAATTTGTTGCTTTCCATCTCACTTATCAAATTATCAACATTTTTTTTTTCACCTCATTAAAGGGCATCCCGCCATCTTCAAGAAAATGCAATCCATTATCAGGTTTAACTTGGTTAAATTAACTTTGCAACAATTTTTTTTTTTTTTTTTTTTTTTTTTGAGGTTAAGTGCAATCCATCTCATATATGTAACAACACATATTAAACAAAGAAGTTTAAGGCTTGTTTTGATTACATACTACTACATGTTTTGGATATGAGCTTCCATTTCTGTGTATGCCTATAATCTATATATATTTGAAAAAGCAAATTCTCTCATTCCAATATTTAACAAAGAAGTTCCAATTTTTATCCGTATCAGGTTGAATTATTTTTTATTTTAATCTTTTACTCATTTCGTATATTCTCTTAATTCTTTTTTCTTTTTTTGAGAAATATTATATTCTCTTAATTCTGTTGCAAAGTTAGCTTCACCATGCACCTAATAATGGATTGCAATTTCTTGAAAATGGTGGGGTGTCCATTAATGAGGTGGAGAGAAATAATTTTTAAAAAAAATTGCTATTAATTTAACTAATAAGGTGAAAAGTAATAAATATTTAATACTATTTTTTTAAATCTTTAGATTTCTTAGAAATTTATTGTGTAAAAAAAAGTGGGATAGAAAATTTGGACTCTTAAGATTAACCTATACATTATGTAATTATTTGTCAATGTTATACTATTAATATTTTTGAAATCTAGCTCTTATTCCATTACACAACTTCTTTGAGTTTAATTTGTAAGCCAAATTTTTTATCGATGATATTTTCTTATAAATAATACGCTCTTAATATTATTTATAAGAAATTATCATTTCATAATTCAAAAGCTATGATTCATATTTCTTTATTCATGTCATGTATAAAAATTTTCATTTCAAACCTAGCTACAATTTATATTAATTATCTTATATTTAAAGCAAGAGATATACAACTCAGGACCTGTCTATTAATACTATTCCTTCAAACAATAAAAATAACAAACAGAAGATCAATCCTGATATTATTAAAGTTGTTAAATTAAGCAAGAGAATAGATCGTACCTATACTGAGCACTTTTCAACCCCAAAGAACCCCCCCCCCCCCCTCTCCCTCTCTTTCCCTTTATCTATTATAATTATAATAATGATGGTGATTTTTTTATGGTTTATTAATTTAGATTTTATGGTTTCTCATTTAATAAATCATTTAGGACAAAAATTTTAAAAATTAAATTGGATTCCTTGGTTTTTATAATGTAATAAATAGTTACACCACCACCACACACCCTTGGTGCGTTGGTCACTCTACAAGTATAAGTGCTTGTGGGGTGTGGAGGGCAAGGGCCGGGATTCAAGTCTCCAGGAGGGAGCTTTACACACGTATACACTTAGATTAGGCTAGAGTAGAAATTCTATCTTGTATAAAAAAATAAAAATAAAAATAAAAAATAGTTACACCAAAAGTGAGAAGGTAATAAATTACAAGTTTTTTTAATAAATAAATTTACTCTTATACAAAAAGAGAAGGTAATAAGTTTACACATTGTCTAACTAGATATGCTATGCTATTCATGTTTCAGATTATGCAATGTGAATAGAATCTGTTTCTCCACTTTATTCTATTGTTTTTTAAGCTGATATAGCTTGTATTTTTTAATGCAAAGCTTCACAGGATGGTTTCTCAAAAAAAAAAAAAAAAAGTGAGAAAATAGGATGAGATATATAGTATGAAATTAGACTCCAATTTGAAATCTAATTCTTTCAACTTTGGCTTTATATATATATATATAACCAAACTGATTCCTTAATATTCTAGATTGAAATTAAAAGTTTATGAACTTTGATTAGTATCCAAATTGACCTTCATTGAGAAAAGGCATTAAAAAAACATTTAAGAAAAAACCCCACAATTGATTAACTTGATTTCATAGTTTTCCACCCACTACCAAATATTGCTTCTTTTGTTCTCTCTCCAGGACTACTGCAATGGAACAGAGAACAGTGAGGTTGGTCTTAATCCTATTTTTAGCAGTTGGAATGTTTGTGCACCAGCCTACAGCTAAAAAAATGACACAGGCAATGCATACTTGCTATGCTGATTGCACTCTAAGATGTAATAGGATTTCATTCGATCATCGCGCCGTGCTCGCATGCTCCAACTGCACTTCCTATTGTCGCTTGAGAGTTGAAGGTGTATGGTGTTTTATCTATAATTGGTTGTGTGTGAAAGTAAGATGATATTGAAAATTGGTCTCCGTTACAATGCTGTTGATTGATAACCGAGACAACTCATCTAAGCAATAAGAACCCGTAACTGCCATGGAAGGACCAAAGTTATTGTGTTATTAATATATAATACAAATGAATATAATCTCACGAATTTTTTAACTTTTTTTTTTTAATAAATATCATATTTTGTCCATCCTCATTCTATGTGCAAAAATCTTATATTTTTAGAATATTCACATCAATTCATCTAAAATAGCAATATAAAGAAGATGAAAGACTATTATCGTGTTATTCATATATCTTCAACCATACATGTTCAAAACATTATTCTAGTGATGAGGTCATGAGGAACTCCGTTAAAGCCTTCTCTTGTGAGAGAGAGAGAGAGAGAGAGAGAGAGAGATCTTTGCAAACAACTTTACATATATACTAAGTAATAGAGCCAATAAAGTATTAGGTTCTAAATATTTAGGATAAATGTTTAGATTCTTAATTTATGTATGTTGGCAAACTGAGAACAAAAACATGTCTAGATTAGGTGTTAGACATTGCTCAAGATTGTTCAAGTCAATATTCAAGAACTGTCAAGCTGCAAAAAGAAGAAGCAAGCTATTGTGAAACTCGACTGATCAAAGGATAGGTTCGACCGATCGAAAGTCGTGTTCTGTAAATTTTAAATCAAGCCCAAAGCCCACAAAAACATTTAGGGTTTCAGTCCACCACTACTAGGTATAAAAGGAAAACTCTAATTATGTTTTAGAAGTTCTTGGAAGTCTTGTGAGTTACTCTTATAAAATTTGTGAGGTTTCTATAACTTTCTAACTCTATAAGCCTCTACCAGAACGAGATCTACAATCAAGAACTGGTAGAAACAATTTGCTCCATAAAGATTTACTACTGATGGTGATCTGAAACCTTTGAGTGAGATCTCAAAGTCACAAACGTGGGTGTTTGTGTTCAGTGAATTCAAGATAGAAGAGTTCATGAAGTCGAAGCTGCACGTGGTCGTGTGAGTAAGTTCTACAAGAGGTAGCTTTAGATTTTAGGGAAAAAAATCTATTGTAAACTTCCATTCTATCATAGTGAATTTGTTTACCTTGAGAATAACTAAGTTAAATCCTCTCCACGTCTTTTATCTTGAAACTGTTGGTTTCATTAGTTTTCCTGGGTCATCATATTGTTGTCTTATTTATTTTTCCGCACTAAGTAATATGATTACATAAGTTTAACCTAGATCTAAAAATTAACCTAAGTAACTACTTGGCTAATTAATTAGTTTAAACAAATCTGATTTATAAGGGTCTAAATAGAACAAACAAGATGTTAGGACATATGTGTTTCACTTGTTAGGAACATATGTCATGATTTTATGTAATTGGTTTATCCTTTGACAAAACGCACTTTACTTGTATTTGGGTAGATCTAGGATGTGTTTAATGCTTCAAGAAACCATGTTTCAAGACCAAGTGTTAAAGCCTTCAAGTCTGTTCAAGAAAACAAGCTGAAAGTGCAAAGTTACTAAAGCTCGACAGCTGGCTCGACAGCTGCATCTATTGAGTTTAAGAAAGCTGTTTCAGCCCCGTGTGCTCGACACCTTCTCGACAGCTACTCGACACCTCCTATCTGTCGAGGTTTATGAATTTCAGACTTCTGATCTGATTTTTTTAATAATATTTTAATACCCACGTCAGTGTCATGTCAGCCAGTAGGGCACTCCGTCTGCCACATCTGATTTTTCAATTAGTGGGCTAATGGTAGAGACCAAAACAAAATCAATTTTCTGATTTCAGGAACTGACCTAGGTGCAAAATTAATTTAGGGACCAAAACAGGAATTGACCCAAAATATAGGGACCAAAAGTGTATTTTCGCCTTCCAAAAATTGGTAATTATGACAACGAGGATAGTGGATTTGAACATTGAATATCTCTTTACAGATATCAAAAGTGTCAATTTGCATAACTCAATAAAATTAAAAAAATACATATCTATTGTAAGGACCAGATTTGAAATCCTAGCCCAAGGTATGAATGGACTTAGGCGCAAAAAGCTCAAAATAATGAATTTGTAGAGAATGGGTTAGAGAACTGGGCTTTAGTTAACCAAACAACAAGTTAGGTAGGCTTGATGACGAAAGAGTGAAAATACACAAGTGAAAATTGAAGAAAAAACGTCCTCGGCGAAGTCCGAGGAAACTGGTTCTTATATAATGTTCTTAAGTAAGGTTACAAGTCTGGTTCTTGATTGTTACAGTGTTTATTTCTTGATTTTTCTGACCCCCTCTCTCATTGCTTCTTCCTCCTTTTATACTCTCTTCACCCTTCATCATCTTGCTCCACGTGCATGCCAAATAGTTGGTTTTGATACTTGTCCTATCCACGCCTCCTATAAGTCTTCACATAGTAGCTGTAAGGCTGAAATATTTTGTTCAGGTATCACCTCCACATTAATGCGGCCAGAGAGTTAGCTGCAGTGCATTTAATGCGGAGGTAGCAGCTTTCTCTAAAGATATTTTAGGACTCTTCCCTATCTGATATCTCTGCAATGCTTATCCACTCCAATTGAATTTTCGGGATTGTCTCCCTTGTTGATAGACCATCTCTTAAGACCTTGGCTTTGTCTAGCCGAGGACATATTCATCCTCGGCCCACTCTCTTGAGTCATTTATGACCAAAAACTAATCTTTTTATTCATCAGCTCAGTCTCTTTTGGCGAAGACTTCTCTTCTTCGGACAGATCCTTGTCCTCGACTTGGGCCACAGGCCCAATATATAGGTAGATAATGAACTCCTGGGCCCAAGAGCCCTACAATAGCCCCTCGAGATTCTTCTTTATAGCTCCTCAGGAAGAAAGGAGGATTTCGATGTCTCTATATTAGCTTCATGCTCATTTCGTCCTTCCTCGGCTCATGAAGATGCCTTTTTAACTGCCCAAGACACGCTCCTGGCGTTGCGGCATTCGAGAAGCGTCCTCATTAAATTCTTACGGCTCTCTGTCCCCCACGTTCTACTGCGTGATGCAAATCCAACGGCTAAGGGCTTTGCTGGGAATCGAGCGGGAATTTTCCCGCTCTCTGCTCTCTCCTTAATATAAATGCCGCTCAAATCAAACCTTCTTTTCTTACTTTTAGCATTCACTCCGTTCTAGCGCACATACCTTGAACCTGCACACTTTTCTAACTCACCTGAGCCCTTACAAATATCAAAGGCCCGTCCGATGACACCTTTATTCTTCCTGTAAGTCTTCTTGAACTTTTGCTCTTTGTTTTTCTGTACGCTATTCTAGTCTTCGCGTTCTTTCCTCCTCGTATCCACTCCCTTTTCTCAATCTCCTTAGTTTTTTCTTTTACCTTTCCAAAAATGGGTAGATTTATGAGTTTGGTAGAGTCCGAGGAGGGGATGGAGAACTTTAGGGCTAAGTATAGGCTCCCTCCAAGGGTAGGAATTAGATACTGTAAAGAGGGAAAATGGAACACAAATAGGCAAGTGGGAGAAGTAGTTATCCCCATGATTGCCTTCATAGAAGGAGGGATGAGAATCCCTATGGGCACTGTTACCAAAGATTTCCTTAGGGCCCATAGGCTAGCTCCCACCGAGTGTGCCCCAAATGTGTTTAGAATTTTGGGGTGTGTAGTCGCCCTAAACGAAAAAAAAAATGGGCTCAGGTTTGACCCACCACGATGTTAATTGGGTGTTCAACCTCCACCACCTAATGGGGCAGGGGTACTACCTAAAATCTAGGTACCCTGAGATTAGGCTTATTCAGTGCCTCCCTGATTCGAACAAAGGCTTAAACAAAGAATTTTTGATTGTGTCCGGTGAGTGGCACGACGGCCTTCATTGCCCGACGAGAGAGGGGACACCAGGTGGGGTTTTAGGTTTAGGTGATATACTGATATTCAAAATCTTTTCCTAACTCGTGCTATTTCCTGCTGATGACATTTTTGTTCTTCTTAATGTTTTTGCAGATATTCACGCTGCTGTGCCCAACTTCAACCTTGTGAATGCGTCAAGCCTGGACAAAATTTTGAAGGCTGAGGTGTTTGTACACTCGGACGGCCAACTAAGAGCAGCGCACATCATCCTCGGCTACACCCCTATAACCAAAACCTTCCAGGCATCAAAGTGTGTCATTAAAGCCGGGGATCCTCGGCTGCACCGGATAAGCGTAGCGGCTCCTAGCTTCCTTCTCCCCGGCCCTGTTCCAGAAGGCACACTCCCAATAGAGCCCATACCCAAAGGCAAGTTCACCACAGAGCCTATATTCGAGGGTATACCAAAGGTTACCTTGCCACCATCACAAGCCACCGGAGTAGCTACTTCTTCCCGTTTTGCCAGCACTGAAAAGGAAGAAGTAGTTGACGTGCCTGACTCCGAGGATGAATTTGAGGTCTTCAGCCAAGTTTAGTCCCCAGAAACTTCAACTATTGATCTCGGCCCTCCATTCAGTCCGTTAATAGACGAGATGGGGATCCAGCGCAAACCAAAATCCAGTCTGATGGATTTGATAGAGTCCCAGCCGTGGAGGGATGCACCTGGGAAAGCTGCCCAGACAAAGCCTCCCACTCCTCCACCTGTCCTGCCCTCTCAAACAGTCGACCTAAAGAGGAAAGAGAGCTAAAAGGGAAGGAGGCAGTAGGAGCTGGACAAACTTCCCCCCTGGCGAGGATGAGGCTCAGAAGGCAGTTAAACAAGCCAAAACGAGGCAGAGGGGCATTAAGAAGAGAAGCGATTCTTAGGTCGGGCCTCCAGCCTGGCTTCCTGCCCCAATGCTGAATAGGGAACCTCTTCTAGCCAACGCCTCCATTCGCAATTTCCAAGGAGGAGTAGCTGGCTATGTGGCTGACGCGGTGAAGCAGGCCTTGCTACTCCCCGAGGATATGGCTGAGCTACGAGATATGAAGAGGCATGAGGTTTTCCTTAGTCTCAAAAGATACCTCACCATGGTACGTCCTCTTCCTTTTCTCCTAAATTGTTTCCTTCTTACCTTTCTTTTTCTAATTCTTGTTTCTTTCCTAGGCAAGCTGTTCAAGCTTCTTTCCGGGCAGAGGAGATGACCAACTACTGCCACCGGCAGATGAAGGAAGAGGAAGGGAGACGTATAGCCGCCGTGGAGGCCTTTAATGTGGCCGATAAGAGCATTCAAGAGCTCAAGAAAAAGCTGCAGGAAGAGGAAAAAGAGAGAAAATACACAGCAACTGCTCTTGAGAACACTGAGAGGCAAGCTGAGAGCCAAAGGCTGCTGCTGTGGAGCGCCGAGGATCAGCTGGCCGCCTCCAAGACTCAGATTGTTTCGTTGAAAAAGAAGTTGGAGGAGGTTGAGAAGGCAAAGGCCCTGGCTGAGAAGGCCAAGGATGAGGCAGAGAAAGCCAAAAACAAAGCTGAGCAGCATGGGTACGACGTTGGGGTGGCCGACACTGAGGACGCCCTTAGGGCCAAGGTCCCTGCGGTATGTAGGACTTAATGTGCCCTGGTATGGGATGAGGCCCTTAACCAAGCTAGGGTTGAGGCTTCTTCTGTACTGAGGAAAGCAGAAAATGTCTACTACCCCCCAGCCATACGCCCTTCCAGTTCTTCGGATTCTAAGGCCGACCCAGTGTCCTCGAAGGCAGGTGAAATTCAAAGCAACCCACCCAAAGCTCCTCCTACGGTCAACACTTCTTCAGAGGGGGCAGAGTAGGCCAAGGATACTACAAAGACTAGGGATGTCAGTAAAGTAGTCCAAGGTTCTGACCTACCTCCACTGGCTCCAAAGGATACTTCTAAAGAAAAAGAAACTTCTCAAAGCATGGAGTTGGTGTTGGCAACCCTTTCCATCCCCCCAAAAGAGGATCCTAAAGACAAAGCCAAAGTGTCCACCACGGCAGCAAATACCCAACCTCCCAAGGATCCAAAAGAAAAACTTGTAATAAAAATGAAGCAATAGGTTGCTCCTTTTCTTTTTGTTTTAGTTTTCGAGTTTCGTATTTGCATCAAGCTTTTGTAATTCACTTGCCTTTATTAGAGGCTTAATATTAATGAAAATTGCAAAATTTTCCTTTATGACTTTGGTGTTAATGTTGCCCTTAATTTAAACTTAGCTCATTTCAACTCTTTGGGAAAAGAAAAAATATGACCATAGGGCATATCTTGAATTGCTAATCTGTCTAAGTGACAGCATAAGTTTCACACATATCATGATCAGTATTAAAACAAGTGAAATCTACTAAGTTTATCAACTCAGCAAAGCATAACTCTAATTTTAAGAACCTACACAGTATTGCGATGTGCACATAGGTTTTAAAGTTTCTCTATGCCTGACTTAATAACAGTTTTATAAGATCAAAGAGATAATCCATTTGCACACAGACATAGGCATGCCTACAAATGCTTTAAGTGATGCTCATGAGCATCTAATTGAGACTCTTGTTGTAGTGAAAATCATTGCTGTTTGGAGTAATTACACCAAGAGTATGTAGTCCAAGGAGCCGAGCATGACCAGGGTTCTGTTTGATTCTTAGATAATTATCATAATGCGTTAATTTTCCCAAAGCAGATGGTCCGAGGAACCAGGCATAGCTAAGGTTCTTGTTCAGCACTTAGAAAAGTAATTAAAAGATATCAATTTTCCCAAGGTATGTGGTCCGAGGATCCAGGCATGACCAAGGTTCTGTTTGATACTTAGATAGATGTTAAAGGATATTAATTTTCCCCAGGTATGTGGTCCGAGGAGCTAGGCATGACCAAGGTTCTGTTTAATACTTGGAACGGTGATTAAAAGATATCAATTTACCCAAGGTATGTGGTCCGAGGAGCCAGGCATGACCAAGGTTCTGTTTGATACTTAGATAGATGTCAAGGTATTAATTTTTCCAAGGTATGTGGTCCGAGGAGCCAGGCATGACCAATGTTCTGTTTAATACTTAGAACGATGATTAAAAGATATCAATTTACCCAAGGTATGTGGTCCGAGGAGCCAAGCATGACCAAGATTCTGTTTGATACTTGGATTGATAGTAGAAAACATGACAGACAATATAGTAGACCCAATTGCGGTGAAGAAAGCTTTTATTAATAATAGTACCTTCTCAGGTTATTTACATTCTAGGGGCGTGATACAGCCTTTTCCTTTAGATCCTCAAGATAATATGCTCCTATTCCGGCTATCGATGTGATACGATATGGCCTTTCCCAATTGGGTCCCAATTTTTCCCATGCTGGGTTCTTTGCAGTGCCTAAAACCTTTCTTAAAACCAAGTCTCCAACAGTCAGTGGTCTTAGCTTTACGTTGGCATCATACCTCTGCTTGAGCTTGTGTTGGTAGTAGGCCAATTGGACCATGGCATTCTCTTTTTGTTCTTTAATTAAGTCTAGACTCTTCTCCAACAACCCCTCATTGTTGCTCGGAGTGAAAGAACTCGTTCTTAGCATGGGGAATCCAGTCTCTAGAGGAATAACAGCCTTGGCCCCATAAGTCATAGAAAAGGACGTGTGGTCCGATAAGTCCATAAGACGTGTGACAGCTCTTTTACCCATTTCCCCTTCGCATCATCCAGCCTCTTCTTGAGTCCATTTACTATAACCTTGTTGACAGCCTTGGCCTGTCCATTCCCTTGTGGATAAGCCGGAGTGGAATATCTGTTCTTTATTCCCAAATCACAACAGTATCTCCTAAAGGCTTTACTATCAAACTGAAGTCCGTTGTCCGAGACAAGCGTATGGGGGATTCCAAACCGGGTGACGATATTTTTCCAAACGAACCTTTTTGCATCTACGTCCCTGATATTTGCCAGCGGTTCAGTTTCAACCCATTTGGTGAAGTAATTAGTGCCGACCAACAAATATCTCTTATTCCCTACTGCCTTAGGGAAATGCCCTACAATATCCAAGCCCCATTGAGCGAAAGGCCATGGACTAGTCAAAGGATTGAGGACCCCTCCAGGTTGATGAATGTTTGGGGCAAATCTCTAGCATTGATCGCACTTCTTCACGTACTCTTGTGCCTCTTTCTGCATATGTGGCCACCAATAGCCTTGTGTGAGGGCTTTGTGAGACAAAGACCTGCAACCTGTATGGCCCTCACTAATCCCTTCATGTAGCTCTTCCAGGAGTAACTCCATTGCTTCAGGGTGTATGCACAACAAATATGGGCCGAAAAATGATCTTTTATACAATTTTTGGTCCTCGGACAACTAGAACCGAGGAGCTTTCTTCTGCACTTTGTCAGCTTCAGACTTATCCTCGAGCAGGACATCTTCTTGAAGGTATAGCACAATAGGGTCCATCCAACTAGGCCCTACCCTTACTTGGTGAACATGAACCATATTCCTTTCCACCTCGGAGGGTTCACACAAGTCCTCCACAAAGATCACCCGCGGTAAACTTTGTGCCGAGGATGTTGCCAGCGTGGCAAGAGAGTCCGTATGTGCATTTCTACTTCTAGGGATTTGGGATAAAATAAAAGACTCAAATTCAGACTGTAAATGCCTAACCTGACTCAAATATTCCTGCATTCTAGGATCTCTTGCTTCTAGCTCTCCCTGGACTTAGCCTATAACCAGCCTTCAGTCAGAGAATATCTCCACTGCTTTTCCACCCATTTTTTGAACCATGGTCATCCCCACCAATAGAGCTTCGTACTCGGCTTTAATGTTTATGGCCGAAAATCTCAATCTCAAGGATTTCTCAATTGTAATCTTCTCCGGAGATACCAGAACTAGCCCCACCCCAGATCCTCTGTGATTAGCTGCACCATTAACGTAAACCTTCCAAGACAAAGGTTCTTGCAAGGAAATTACACCAACCGATTTTCCATCAATGTTTGGCTCCTCCAACCTATCTTCTACTGGGGTCTCAGCAAATTCAGCCACCAAATCGGCAAGAACCTGACCCTTGACAGAGATGCGAGGCATATATTTGATATCAAAAGCCCCTAGGATCGTGCCTCATTTTGCAACTCTCCTTGTGTAGTCAGCGCTCCGAAGTAGAGATCTGAGCGGGAGTTGAGTCAAGACAACAATCGTGTGTGATTGGAAATAATGGGGGAGCTTACACGTTCCATGCACCACCGCCAGAATGGCCTTCTCAAGTGGCAAGTATCTGACCTCGGCTTCATGTAGTGACTTGCTCACGTAATAGACTGGCCTCTACATACCACCGTCAACCCAGATCAGCACCAAACTCACTGCGTGAGAGGCCATTGCAATGTAAGCAAATAGAACTTCGTCCACTTCGAGCCTGGACATAATGGGTGGCCGAGAAAGGTATTCTTTCAACTGCTAGAAAGCCAGCGCACACTCCTCTGTCCATTCAAATCCCTTCCACTTGTTCAACAACTGAAAGAAAGGTCTGCACCTGTTTGCTGACCGAGAGATGAATCGGTTCAGAGCAGCAGTCATCCCCGTTAGCCTCTAGACTTCTTTAGGATTTCGAGGTGGTTGCAGGTTGTTGATTGCCTTGATTTGATCAAGGTTGACTTCAATTCTGCGATGGGTGACCATATAGCCCAAAAACTTCCCTGATTCGACACCAAATGAACACTTGGAAGTATTAAGTCGCAGCTTATGCCTTCTCGAGATCTCAAAAATGTTCCCGAGGTCATCGACATGCTCAGATTCTAACTTGCTCTTGACCACCATGTCATCTACATAGACCTCAACGTTTTTCCCTGACTACGACTCAAACATCCTAGTCATCATCCTCTGATAGGTAGCCCCCGCATTTTTTAAGCCAAAAGGCATTACCTTGTAATGGTAATTCCCAATAGGGGTGAGAAAAGCTGTCCTTTCCTGATCGTCCAAGGCTAAAGGTATCTGGTGGTACACTTGAAAGGCGTCTAAAAAGCTCATCCGAGGATGGTCTACAGTTGCATCCACCAGCTGATCAATCCGAGGCATGGGAAAGGGGTCTTTTGGGCAAGCTTTGTTCAAATCCGTAAAATCTACACATACTCGCCACTTCCCATTCTTCTTCTTTACCACCACTGTATTTGCCAGCCATTCAGGGTAGAACACCTCTTTAATAACCTCGGCCCGTTTAAGCTTCATCACCTCGTCCTTGACGGCATCAGAATGATCCTTAGATGAGCGCCGAGGTGGTTGTTTCTTGGGGGTGACAGATGGATTGACGTTCAAATGATGACAAATGAAACTCGAATCCACCCCCGGAGCTTCGTAAGTATTCCAAGTGAACACATCAACGTTCCTCTTGAGAAATTCCACCAATTCTTCCTTTTCCCGAGGCTATAGTTGAGCCCTAGCTTGAAAAAACTTCTCCGGATCATCCCCTACAGTAAACCTCTCTAAATCCTCACATTCCGCATCCTCGGCTTGCCCATCCACAAGTATAGCCGGAGGCATTGACTGCTATAGACCTCCTTCAGCAGAGGTCGAGGACTCAGCTGCTAGCTGATGCAAAATTGCAGACACGAGGCACTGCCTAGCCACGGATTGGCTTCCTATCAGTTCCTCAATCCGGTCCCCAGACGGATACTTCACCTTCTGGTGCAGTGTCGAAGAAACAATACCTAGGGTGTAAAGCCAAGGTCTGGCCACAATAGCCGTGTAGGGGGAGTATGCATCCACAATGGCCGTGTAGGGGGAGTATGAAGTTCACTTCCACTACCTCTGAGTCGGCCTGTACAGGCAACCTAATCTGGCCCTTTGGGGTAACAAGCTTCCCATCAAAACTTACCAGAGGTGAATCGTAGGCCGTCAGGTCTCCGGGTTTTAAGTTCAGTCCTCGGTACAAGTCAAGGTACATGATCTCTGCACAACTGTCCTGGTCCACCATTACCCTCTTCAGATCATACCTCCCTATTCTGAGGGTGACCACCAAAGCGTCATCATGTGGTTGGATGGTTCCAATCTTGTCTTAGTCCGAAAAACTTAACGAAGGTCGAATCTCCAGTCTAGCCCTCTTCAGCCCAAAATCAATGTCCTCGGCTATAGGCCCAGCTACAAACATTACCCTGGATGGCTGAAAACCTATTCTCCCAGGTGCAACAAAGATGACATTGATGGTACCTAACGGGGGCCTTGAAGAAGCACTCCCCTGAGCTGCTGACCTTGATTGGTCTCCTTGCCCATTGGGACGGTACAAAAGATGCTGCAACTTTCCTTCCCTCACTAGTTGCTCCAAATGATTCCACAGAGTTCTGCAGTCCTCAGTGGTGTGCCCCCACTCCTGGTGGTATTGGCAGTGAAGGCTCTAATTGCCTCTCAAAGGGTCCCCACTCATCTTGTTCGTCCATTTGAAGTAGGGCTCATTCTTGATCTACTCAAAAACTTGATGCACCGATTCTCGGAACACAGTGTTAACCATTTGAGGAGTTGTGGATTTAGACTGCCCGGCAAAATCCCTCCGGGGTCTATTATTGTTGTAGTGGTCCGACCTGAAATCCCTCCTCTCCTAAGGGATAACCTTGCCCTTTCCCTTGTCTTGTTGTTGGTCCTCCTCAACCCTCTTATATTTGTCAATCCAATCCATGAGTTGGAATATATTGGTAACCGATTTCCCAGTTAAAGACTTCCTTAAGCCATGCTCGGCAGGTAGGCCGAGTTTGAAAGTGCTGATGGCTACATCATCATAATCACCCTCTATCTCATTGAACATCTCCCAATATCTGTCCGAATATGTTTTCAGGGTTTCCCCTTCTCTCATGGGCAAAGACAACAAAGAAGCTAAAGGTCGAGGAACCCTACTGCACGTAATAAAGCGGGATCCAAATGCTTGAGTGAGTTCCTTGAAGGAATCAATAGAATCTGCCTTCAGACCATCAAACCACCTCATAGCCACAGGCCCCAAACTGGATGGGAAAACCTTGCACATCAATACCTCGTTCTTGGAGTGTACGGCCATCCTTTGATTGAAGTGGCTAACATGCTCCACAGGGTCTGTTCTACCATTATACATGGTGAATGTGGGCTGTGTAAACCGTCGAGGAAATCTCCCTCCCTCAATCCAGCACATGAAAGGTGACCTAGAAATTCAGTTGAGTGCTTTACTCATAGCATCGTTTCCCAGGCCTACCGAGGACGTGTTTCTGTTTCTGCGCTCATGATGGTAGTCCTCGTCGTATGAGAAAGACTCGCTAGGAGGAGTCCTTGATCTACGCCTATAGCTGTCATCCTCTTCACCCTCAGAAGAGAAGTCAGAATTGGACGGAGCTCGCTTTCGCCATTCGTGGCGCAAGCTCCTCTTCAGGTGATCAATTTCCTTTTGCATGTTTCTGGCATTCTTCTCCTAAGAGAAGTGGCTTTTACCCCGAGATTGGCTCTTACTGGTATGGGTAGTATGTACGCTTCCCTCCCGGTCCCTTTTCCGTTCAAGATCACGGAAGTGATCTTGGTGTTGAGACCCTATAGATTCCGTTTGGTGTGGACCTGAAACTACCAACTTTGAAAGTTGGATTCACTATAACACCAGTCTTTCCCACAGACGGCGCTAATTGTAAGGACCAGATTTGAAATCTTAGCCCAAGGTATGAATGGACTTAGGCCCAAAAAACCCAAAACAATGAATTTGTAGAGAATAGGTTAGAGAACTGGGCTTTAGTTAACCAAACAACAAGTTAGGTAGGCTTGATGACGAAAGAGTGAAAATTGAAGAAAAAACGTCATGGCGAAGTCCGAGGAGACTGGTTCTTATATAACATTCTTAAGTAAGGTTACAAGTCTGGTTCTTGATTGCTACAATGTTTCTTTCTTGATTTTTCCGACCCCCTCTCTCATTGCTTCTTCCTTCTTTTATACTCTCTTCACCGTTCATCATCTTGCTCCACGTGCATGCCAGATAGTTGGTTTTGATACTTGTCCCATCCACGCCTCCTATAAGTCTTCACATAGTAGCTGTAAGGTTGAAATCTCCTGTTCAGGTATCACCTCCACATTAATGCGGCTAGAGAGTTAGCTGCAGTGCATTTAATGCGGAGGCATCAGCTTTCTGTGAAGATATTTTAGGACTCTTCCCTATCTGATATCTCTGCAATGCTTATCCGCTCCAATTGAATTTCGAGGATCGTCTCCCTTGTTGATAGACCATCTCTTAAGACCTCGACTTTGTCTAGCCGAGGACATATTCATCCTCGACTCACTCTCTTGAGTCATTTATGACCAAAACTAATCTTTTTATTCATCAGCTCAATCTCTTTTGACGAAGACTTCTCTTCTTCGGACAGATCCTTGTCCTCGGCTTGGGCCACAGGCCCAATATACAGGTAGATAATGAACTCCTGGGCCCAAGAGCCCTACATCTATATATATTTTTATTGTAATTAGTCTATTCTCAATATGAAATATTTATTTCCAAAATTTTAAAATTATGTTTTGTTTTTTTTTTGTTTATTTAGTCATGCCATGTACATAAAAGATTAACTATATTATTTTCTTTTTTTAATTCATGTAATATGTTTGTAAAATATTCAAATTTTTGTTGATACCTTTTAAATTAAGGTTACTAAATTTTACAAAAATTTATTTTTTTATTTAGTTAATATTAATTAATTCTAACATGATCGTAGTTGAACTCTAATTTAAACTCAAAACTTTGAACCTTTTTGTTTTACAAACTCCTAGGCTGAATAGCCCTTTCTTCACTGGTTCAATCCCTAGTGGCCACAAACAAACTAACATTACAAAGAAACTGTAACTAACAGGTTCGGGCAGCAGTTTTTGCGGGTAGGGGAAAAGGATCCGTAATTCAGCTTCTCTCTCATCTTTTTTTTTTTCCTTGTATTTTGGTAACACTTTTACCGAAATTGATATCACTTGTCACTTTTTTTTTTCTTTTCTTTTTCTTGTAAGTCGGCAACACCAATACCAAATTTTACATTTTTCTTCATTTACCTAAAAAACTTTGTACAATACACATAAAGCTTAAAAACTCTAATTTTAACAATATTTAGCCAAAAAACACCTTAGTTAGGGAAGAAAGAAAATAGGAAAAAGGGGGGGGAAGGAGAAGGAGATAATCAGTAAGAGAGACAGGGAAGGAACTATGTTCAAGAAGAGGGGGGCTGTGGCCCCCCCAAATTTTTTTAAAATATTAAATAATAGGTATATATTTAAGATTTTAGAAAATAAGTCCATGAAAAATTATATTTGCCCCTCTCAAGAAAATTATATTTGTCCTCCTCGACTTCGAATCCTAGTTCCGTCCCTGAAGAGAAAGAACATAGTTTTAAATATAAAATTGAAATAGGAATAGAATAATAATATTTATTTATAACTTTAAGCTATGGTGGACTGCCATAGATGGCAGTTTACTGTAACTCAATTACTAAAAAATTTAATAATAGCACCATCAATGTAACTCTATTTTTGTAGTGTGGACTATTAAAAATAGCAATTTAATAATTTTGCACCATCGTTGAGAGTGCTCTAACATTATGACGTACTAGTTCCTGTATTACCTACGGGCTACCACCATATTAGAAATGGAGGAATAAGTACTAAATATATAAAGTGAAGGTTCAATCAGTCCCGTTCCTTTCTAGTTTCCTTTTTCACGCAATTTTACCTTTAGATCCAGTGTTATTGGAAGTTTGCTAAGTTAGCAGTAACAAAAACAAGCAAAAAAGTCACACCTTTATTGTGAAGAAAGCCCTCTTATATACAATATAATAAAAGTTGTATCATATACACAGTGATTGCAATAAAATAATGCTCTATTTGTTAAGGGAAATTCTATTGTCATTGTTTAAAAAAGTTTAAAAATACTGCTTTAATGCCAAGAGTTTTATTTAACTAGGAAAATTATTAGGTATTCCCGGAGTACTATAAATGCGTACTCCTTCTTCTCACATGAATTGTGAGTCCTACCATGAATTTAATTAATAGAACCCACCATTTATGTGAGAGGAGAAAGTACATATTTATGGTACTCCGAGAGTACACAATAATTTTCCGTTTAACTAATACTTCCTAATATTTTCACTCCTCAAATATCGAATTATCCACACACAAAAAAGTATTTTTCCCATTAAAATTAAGTTTCTAAAGATTTTTTCAAATTTAAAAAGAGTTTCATAATATATATTTTCAATTATTTTAATTATCTATAATGTCTTTTAATGTCTTCTCAAAAAAAAAAAAAAAAATCTTTTAATAATATAATTTCAGTTTTACAATGTCATGCTTGTATTGTGTGACACAAAGTATCACATGTTGTACAAGTACACTAATATTATTAAGGGGACAATATACAAAATACTCATGTGGTTCCTCTAAAAAAATGAAACTCTCTTGTAGTATTGTTTTATATGTGAATTGTTTCTTTATGGAATATCTAATTTCTTTGGGGGGTTTGAGTGTAACAAAAATCCCCCTTGTGATATTGTTTTATGGATACATATCATCACATGAACAACTCATTGCTTATTTAAATGGATACTTACTGGTTTATATATAAATCAATATCATAAGGGAAAATTATTGAACTCCGAGAGTATTATAAATGTGTACTCCCTTCACAAGAATTGTGAGTCCCACCATGAATTAGTTAATGGGACTCACTCTTATGTGAGATGAGGGAGTATACATATATGTTACTTCTGGAGTATTCTATAATTACTCTATCACAAGGGTGTTAAGTGTTACATTCAAAACTCCAAAGACCACCATGCACCCTTGACGAGATGGTCACTCGACAAGTATAAGTGCTTGTGGGGTGTGAGGGGTAATGGCTGGGATTCAAGTTTCTATGAAGGAGCTTCACACACATATTCACTTAGATTGTTCTAGAGTAAAATTTCTATCTTGTATAAAAATAAATATAAATACTCTAAAGGTTTTACCAATAATCCATGTAGGGATTTTGTGTATTTTCCTTATTATTAATATTTTATGCAGAGTGAAACTTTATTACAATACTATTCAAGAAATTTATAATATTGCTCCAATTAAAAGTCAGTTGCCAAACTAATTAAGAAATATAAAATAGGTTAAACATTTTATTATAATTTTGGTTTTGATAAAAAGATTTTGTTAACGAATGCTCTAAAGACATTCCTTTCTAAAATACTTTTAGAAAATTTTATAGGAAATGAAGAAAGCAATTGATATTTTTTATAGTTTTTTATATTTCCCATAAATTTAGTATAAAACTTTTCTTAAAACGAAATATTAACAATACCCTAAGGACCTGATTATTAATTGATTTTTTTTCTTTTAATCTACATATGATCTTTTTTACTCATTGAAACTCCTTTTTCCATAGCAACCCCTTGGCCCTTACTCTCGAAATCCCACTTTAGGATACAATGGGCCAAGTGATATTTCTCAAAATGTTAATGTAGCTTTTGTTTTGATTTCATTTTGATTCAAAAGCAACCGACGCATAACTAACATAGCAGCTCTTACAAATATGAATGTCACACGAGATTCCTCCGATCATTTTTGTTGGGCTGCGAGATGCTTGACACCCTTTTTTGGTCGAAGTGGCACCGAAAGAAAACCTAAAAACATGTGTTTCATGAAATATGTTTACATATAATACAGGACAAACTTTAGCTATAAAATTAGTTGTAGCGTAAAACTATAACCTTACTCAATATTTTTTTATTAGGGGTGAATTTTGACAAATGTACTATTAGATTACATCTTTTTTTTAGATCCTCCATGCTTGCAAAATTTCTAGAAAATTAAAGATCAATAACTATGTCATCAATAAATTATTTAAATTACAAATTTTTGTAGTTTAAAAGTATGCATAAAATATAAGCATTTAGATCATATAGTAATAATATATATTTTTTTAAGATAGTAATAATATCTGATTTATACAAAACTTGACATGTGTATTAAGAGTATAAAGAATATACAATTCAACAGTTTGATTTTTAAAATATTTAGTAATATTTATTCTATCAAGTAATATTTAGTTTTGTAGCTAAACTTTATCTGGTAATTTATAGAGGAAAATTTATATGCTTTTATAGGTTGCCAATTTGTCTTCTTTCACAGTTCTTGCATGGAAACCTTAATTCCATGAAAAAAAAAATTATAAATCCTAATTACTTACCTTCCAATGGTAATTACAAAACTATAAACTAAGGAAAAAGTTTTTATGGTAAAAGAAAAAAACAACTAATTTTTTTGACAAATTTTTATATTTCTCATAGTATCAAAATTTTCCTAAAATAGCACATTAACATATACCAGAGCACTCACAGCAGTGGTGCTATATAGGTATAATGCTAAAATTTAGCTCCACAAACACAAAAAGGTTGCTGCAGCAGTGGAGCTAAATCTAAAAATTTTAGCTCCATTGCTATAGTGCACATCTATTTATAGATGTGCACTGTTCATGAGAGAAAAATAATAATAATATTATTTTATTACATTTCTCTCTCCTCTCCTATTAAAAAAATATTTTCTCTTTTTTTTTTTTTCTCTCTCTCTCTCCGGCTTCTCTTCTTCTTTCCTTTTTTTTTTTTTTTTTTCTCTCCCTCATCTACTCTCTGCTTCGCCTATCTGTTCTGGGTTCATCTTCATCGTCGTCCCACGCCGCTTACCCATCTCGCCTAGTCCTCCATCTCACCGCCGATCCAAGCTCCATTGCCGACCTAAGCTTCATCATCGATCCAAGCTCCACCGGCACTGCCTTCACCAAACTCAAGAGCGCCGCCGACCTATCATGCCGATTGATCTCTTCGTTCTCCGCCAGCCACCACCATTGAAAACAAAAAAAAAAAAAAAAAAAAAAAAAAAAAAAAAAAACACCAACTACCACCAATCATAACCCACTAGCCACGAAACCCACTCAACAACCAACCACTCAACCACCGCCACAACCACTGTCACCACCACCAACAACCTCAACCCCCAACCACCAAAATCATAAACAAATCACAAACACACAAACCAAATCACAAACTCAAACCCACAACCGCATCACCACCACTAGCCGGGAAAAGAAAAAAAAAAACAAAAACACTAGGAGCCATCAGCTACTCAATCGGACCCACGAAGAATAGATACTGAAAATCAGATTAAACCACCAAATACCCATGGCCACCGAAGCACAAACCACTAAAAATCCTATCGGACCACCGAACCACCAAAAACCACAGTGAGAGAGAGGGACAAGCAAGAGAGAGAATGGAGAAGAGAGGCATTTTGGGTGATAGGAAATTTTAGAAACAGGGAGAAGCAAAGGACACAAAAAAGGAAGAGAGGCACGCGTGTGATTGCAGTGAGCTGATTGGGTGATGGGAAATTAACATTATTTTTTTTATAACAATTTTTTTTTATAACAATCAGCTACAGTGCGCTGATTGCGGTGGCATTGGCAGCGGTGGTAGTGGCGGCGGTTGCAGTTGCAGTGACGGTGAAAGAGTCAGTGGCGGCAGCAGTGGCAGTGGTGATAGTGGCAGCGGTAGCGGGTGGTTGTGATTGTTGTTTATTGGGTAGTAGGATATATTATTTTATTGTAGTGGTTATATTATTTTATTGTGATGTTTATATTATTTTATTGTGTTGAAAGCTCAAATAGATTCACTGCTGCAGCATGTGTGTAGGTAAAATAAATAAAGTAACTTTTAGTGGAGCTAAAAAGCTAAATTTTTAGCTCCACTGCTGTGAATGCTCTAAGGAAGGAAATCCATTAACTGGACCCATAAACTAATTAAATGCATAGCGTTATCAATTTAAAAATTTATCACCCCTATAAAAAGGTATATCCCAAAAGAGCGTACACTCACCGACCTCTGTAACTGTAAAGGGAGTACGGAATCTTAAAAGCTACTTTGGAATTGCTCGCGAAAACTGCACTTGGGAATTGGGATTGTTTTTCATGAAAATCCTGACCTTTGAATGAACCTTTGAGGATTCGATGATATGTTATAAGCAAATGATAAACCAAACTACCTCTAAACAAAACATGACAAGAACTTTGGAGATTGTTGGGTTGATGATGATGATTGGAATTTAGTGAAAGTTATATATGATTATGAATAGTAAAGCGGGCTGTTTGTTTTCAGAACACATACTGACACACAAACACATGTAACTTGCAAAGAGTGAAATGCAATGAATTTAAAATACTTTTTTTCCCTTCCTTAAAAGTTTAGCATAATTTACCTATATACAAAGTATGAGAAATCAGTTCTCCAAACATGGTGTATTATAGATGCAAAAAGAAATTTAAAAATAAAAATAAAAACCCAGCAAGGATAGCACAAAAGCATTTGCTGATTACGGATTTTTTGCCAAAATTTCACCGGGAAGCCAACGACCAAAAATTCAGGAGAAAGGATGGTGAAACGGAAAACCAGCTCATAAAAGCCATAGCTGTAGCAGTCTCAAACCTTGTGCAGTGGTTTATGGCACATTTATTAAGATCATTGCCTATGAGTACTGTTATGCCCGCAGATGCACATGCAGCAGCAAATGTAAGAGTGGATGTGATCTGCACAATAACAAAAAAGCATCTTGTAAGCTGGAGATGGACTCAATTGGGTCTTAAACAAAATCTTCATGCTTCCCTAATGCACCAATCTTACTTTCCACACCATTGATATTACAGTAATCACACATCAATACAGTATTGATTAAAGAACAAGACTAGCAAATAGTAATTGCTCTTAGAAATGTAGAATTTCAGCATCCACCAATCATCAAGACTTACTCAAAAAAAAAGGAGATCAATTAGCAATGGCAAATTATTCCTCCACAAGAAGCTCCTATTCGTTTGGGAACAACTTATTTTGTTTTTTGCCGAAAACTTTTTGCTAAAAATGTGCTAAAATATACTTATACTTAGAAAAAATGAGGTTTTAAAAAGCTGTACATAAAAGCTAAAAGCTAAAAACTGAGCTTATAAGAAACACTTATTAGACTTTCAGCTAATTACTAATTCACATTATCAACTCATTCAACAGATTAACGACAAGAAACAACCTACAGCTACAAGCCACTTTCCTAGTGATTAAACAGAATTTGCATGGCACCTAATCAGCAACCAATTCCAACAGTTTTCTTACCCCATCACCAATGGTGAAGAAACTGACAACTCTGCAGTTCCGTAAGCTTCGTCTCACCAAAATGGCATATAAATCAACAACTGCCAGAGAAAAGCTCCACAAACTTTGCAAGCTAACAGCAACAACAAGGTAGCTGACACAGGAAAAAGCATGAAGAGTTCATATTATTCAAATTTATCTACTTTTAAAAGAAAAACAATGAACTATTAATCTTACATACAAACTAACTTACATAATCATTTAAATGGTTCAATATATTTACATTCACAATCAATAACTAATACCACATCATTTGGTGAGCAAGGTAAACAACTTCAGAACAGCAGAAATACACAATGCAACTGGACTTTTTCACCCACAAAGGTAAAGTAGCTATGTAATAAAAAGATGAGCTCAAAGTCTATGCTTAGATAATTATTGCCAAAATAATCTAAACAGGGATCACATAGAACAAGTAGGTGCCCATGGTGTGCAATTGTTGTACTAAAAAAAACTAAATATTGACTTCAACGGACAATATTTTATTTTTTGATAAGTAATGATATTTCATCAAAAAAAGAATACTTAATGAAGAATACAAAGAAGTCTAAAGAATTACAAAAAATAAGTTATTAGGTGCAGAAGTATAGCAACTCTTCAAAATCAACAAAAGAATTACCGTTGGTAAAACTAAAGCCCCAAGCATGGGACTAGTCAAACAATACTCTAATCAATACTGTTTGCAATTAAGTCACCAAACTTTCTGCATCTTCAAAAGAACAACAATTTCATTCCCTCCATAAGCCCACACCAAGCATAAAAGGGACTAGATTCCAAATATCCAAAGAATGTTTCCCAAACCAATTCCTCCAAGTCCAACCAAACAAGATATCCATGACCATCATTGGTAACCCCCATTGAATTTCAAAAGATCCAAAAACATAACTCCACAAAAAGTGAGCTACAATGCAACGCATCAATAGAAGATCCACTACCTCTCCGCTATACCGGCACATACAACACCAACCCTCTAAAGTACAACCTCTCTTCATGAGATTGTCACAAGTATCTTACCCCAAGTTACCGTCCATTCAAAAATGGAAACCCTTCTTTGAGCCTTAACAGACCAAATACTCTTCCAAGGGAAAGAAACTGCACTAGGATCACGTAAGACAGCAAAGAATGAACAAACATCAATCTATCACAACCCTCTCTCATATGAATATTTGAGTTAAAAAAATTTAGGAAGGAACTTACTGACTCCAATTCCAAATCATTAAAGTCTCTATGAAATTTAACATCCCAGCTTGTGCCTCCCCATTTATCTGACTAACCAACAATGAGTGAGTAGATGCATTACTATCTGATGAACAGACAAGCAACTCTGATAGTATCACTACCAAAGACAACAATCCCTATCTCTCCATACATTGACAGCTCCGTGGCCATTTTCCATGTGGAGCATTCGGCATTATTGGACCGTTCACCAAAACTGTTGAAAATACAAATAGCCCTGCATTCCTCCTCCCAGCCACCAAGTGCTACAAAAAATGGGCCGAAGCAGAGGGGAAGAACTCCTTCAAAGGGGTGATTCCCGCATCAATGGTCATACCAAAACTGTACACAATTACCATCACCTACATCAAATGACAAATAACTTATAAGTCTGTCCCATCCTGCTCAAATACTTTTCCAAAGGCTACAACCACGGGTTCCTCTATCAGGTTCTGAAATCCATCCCCACCATTTTTCACCATACTTCGTAGCTATTACCTATCTCCATAAATGTGTCATCTGTCCCAAAGCGCCATGACCATTTCCCCACTAAAGCTTGATTAAAGGTCCCCAACTTCTTTACACCCAAACCTCCATTGGCAACAGGAGAGTAAACTGTATCCCACACCACCAAATGGTATTTGAACTCATTGCCCAAACCACCCACAAAAAGTTGTGCTGTAATTTCTCTGACCTGTTTGCCACGTTGGTGGGAATGGTAAACCAGGGGAAATAGTACGTAGGTTCAACAGGTAGTAAATGTCAAAAGCACACACTCATCTGAAGGCTTTCTAACTAATAATGGGATTGACTAAAAAGTTCAAATTACAATTTACGAAGATAATAGGTCAACAAGTTGGACACAGGGGCTTGGTTAGTATTGACTTTCAACAGGCTGGAGACAAAATGTCAAAGAGGGCTGACTGGTCGCAAATCTTGTATCATCCACTTGTAAGTTATAAAAATATTATCTGTCATAACTACAAATTTTCCCCTTCATTGACCAGTCTCCATATCTTTGATGAGAGAGAGAGCACCTTAGGGCATAAATTACTCATCCCTTTTTGGAAACATTTTATGGGAAATTGAAAAAACTGTAAAAAAAAGTTAGTAACTTTTTCATTTTTCCATAAAAAGTTTTCTAAAATGGTCTAAGGGCATACGTTAGTAAAATCCAAGTTTAAAATGGTGATCATGTTATGGAATTAACTCTATGTTCTTTCAAAATGTTTCAGCTCTAAGTTTCAATTCAAGGCTTTTTTTTATATACCAATTTAGTGATAAACCAGCATTCCAAGATGCACTTAGTCTAGCAAATGGTCCACAGTGGCAGATCACACGGTGGACTCAGTCATGCTAAATTATTAAGATATGCTACTTATGCTGCCAACCACTACTTATGCTAAATGTTGATGATATAAACTACCAGTTATCCATCATATACAAAGATGTAAATGATTCACATATGATACAAAGAGAACATTAAATTCAGTCTTCTATAGAGAACTTCATTGAAAAAAAAAATTCTGAATTGGAACAATTATTATTCTGGTCTCTTCAATGTCAATCAAGTGCCAACAAGCAAGCCCTGCTCCCACAAACATCTTGACGCCAGTCATTTTTCTCTCCTTTCCTTTTTACTGGGGAAGGGAGAGGTGGGGTTCGAACCTTAGGCACCGGGCACCACAGAGGGTGCTGGTACCACTAGGCTAATACCTTGAACTCCACCCTTAACATTTTTTCTAACTGTACATGTAATTTATGTTACAAATAGTGTATACAGGAACTGCTATATAGTAAATTCAACATCCAGAAATGGTAGAAAAGAATAGGGGTCTTAAATATCTCTACCAGAATGAGTACAATACATAAAAGAAACCCATTTATGAATCCACCCTCTACACAATCGCCATGGACCCTATTTCACTTACCAATAAATAAACAAAAACCGTACATATAGTTTCAAAGATTCTTCTTTTCGATGTTCAATACTTAAATTATAATAAATTTGGTAGAGGAATTTATTCAAACACCTTTCATGCAAAAAAATTAGGAAGAACAAATCTTCAAAGTAAACAAAACCCACTTAACAAAAGAGTCGAAGGAAGTACCAGAAGGCAGAGGCGGAGGCGAAATCAGAGGTGGAAGCCATGACGAGGAGAGAGATGACAGCGAAGATAAACTGAAAGAGACGCAAAGCGAAGCCGCCACAAGTACCAGGCATGCCTTGTATGTCCTTCATCCTCGCTCTCGGCACATTCTGCGCCGTCTGTGGCGGCGCCTCCACCGGATGCACCGATGGCCGGCTCACGTTCATCGCTGCTGCTGCTGCTGCTTTCTCCTTAAAATCCCAATTTCCCGAACCTTAAAATTTTTACACTGCTACTACTTTAGTAGTAATTAAAAGAAGGAATTTTGGTGATTGATAACAAAATTGGGAGTGAGTGAGTGTGAGACTGTGAGAGTCGAATAATAATAATGATAATGAAAAGAAAAGACTGTTTTTTTTATTAATATGGGTTACTATTTTGTCGACTTCTAAATCAATAGCGTGGCTCGTCGGTCAGTGTGCAGTGACTGACTCGTGACACGCTTATGATGTCAATATTATAAAATTCTCTTTCGAGAAAGAATCAATTCTACGTTTTTTTTTTTTTTTATCAAAAAAAAAAAAAAATTTGATGACTAGTCGGCAACCGGAAAGTTTAGGAAAGATTCCTAAAACTTGGTTATATTCATTAATTCATGAGATATTCATCCATGTATGAGATTTTAATGGTCTATTTGGTAAGAAATTTCTAATAACGTTGTTTGTATTTTTTGAAAATATGTGTAGGTGAAAAAGTATGTAAAAATACATATAATGTTGTTTAAACATTAAAAATTGTTATTTAAATAACAGTAACAAAGGGGCCCTAAGTTTGAAACTCCTCGCGTCTTGGGGCCACCCAAAGAGTGGATGCTCTTATTATCCCAAAAAAGAAGAAAGAAAGTTTAGGGTGGTAAATGAGCTGAGCTAAGTTGAATATTAAAAGTTTAAATTTGTTCATTTAACTATTTTTTGAACACGAGTTGAGTTCGAGATCATCACCAAATCTATACTATATATAAAAAGATTCCTCTTTTTGAATTGAACTTTTATGTTGTTTAAAAATACCCTCATTAATGAAGAATGACTTCTCTTAAAAATAGGATCATAAATGTCAAATAACAAATTTCACTTTGATTTTTAAAATGAGAACTCCTAAAATTTACGATTTTTTTTCCCTTCACGGTCATCTTTTTATTCCCTAAAATTTAGCATTTTTTATTCCTTTTTCATCTAAATAAAAGTAAAACACCCCCAATTTAAAAAATAAAAAATAAATAAAAAACCAAGAGTTCTCCTAAAATTTAGTTTTCTTTCCCTCACATTCATCTTATTTTTAAAGAAATTACAGTTGCTACTTATCTCTAAAGTTTATCATTTTTATTTGTTTGAAAAATAAAAAAAAATATATTTTCAAATTATAATAGATGCAAATTATTAACCTTTACTAAAAAATAAAAAAAAAATAAAAAAAAAAATAGAAGAGCCATTAAGTATTCGCAACACGTGTGCTTAGAGGCTAATAAGATTTTATGCTCAAGTTTGGCTTATTTTCTTGTCGATTAAGTTCAAGTTTTTCACAAGCTACTTGATTAACTTATTCTTTTCATATATATTGTGAAACAATGACTAAAATGTTTTACCTCTTTACAATTTTATGAATTTTTACTACTAATAGATTGTTTATCATCAATAAGTTACAAATAATAATTTAATATCATATGAACTTATTAACAAACTTATATAATTCAATTTCAAGTCTATATAAATATATTTTTAGACAATTATATATGTAAAAATATAATATTATATATATTTAAATCGTGTCTTCATGTTCACGAACTTATTCACAAAAACATTATTATATTTGAGCTCAACTTGTTTAATAATCGAGCCTAAACTAAAAATTTGAACTTTGCTTGTTTCTAAACAAACGAACATGAACAAGCTTTTTTTTTAGTCGAGCTCAATTTATTCATAAACTGCTTGGTTCATTGATAGCCCTAGGAAAGTTTTATCAATTCATAATATGATAATACAATTTTGCTTCTTTATTTTATTTTTTAAAATATGAAATTTAATAATTATAAAAGTTATTATAAATATGTTATTATAAACATTTATTATAAATTAATTTGATAATTATGTTTGTATATTAAATATAAGGCTAAAATGCAAATGTTACCCTCTAAATTTGACTGGAAGTCATTTAAGTGTTCTACTATAAATTTCATTCAATTAAGTCTTAAAAATTCAAATTTATTCAATTCAGACATTTCATATAATTCTATTAAAAAATAACCTTCAAGTATGCAAACTAATGAACAAAAAAAAAATGTGAACAAAAATTTTCACATAAAAAATCTATAAATATTTTTATTAATTTTATATATTTGTTCTTATGTGAGAAAAATATTTTTTAATGGCAATTTTTTTAATGAAATTGGATAGAATACCTAAATTAAATAAATTTGAAAATCAGATGACTCAATTGAATGAAAGTAAAGTTAGAGAATTTGAATGAATTTTAGTCAAACTTGGAGGGTGCAATTTGCATTTTAGCCTAAATATAAATATTCTAC